>OZ024908.1:5050173-5055173 GCA_964017125.1 Flabesymbios commensalis
TCACATTGACAGTGATTTAAACAGCAAATAAAATGAATTATGAAAGACGATTCCTTGCCATACACAGTACATGTACATATGGATACATTTGAGTTCATTAAGCAAATAGTACACTATGGTAGGTTATCTCAGAACAAGCAATACGCCTATTCAAGCATCATAAAATTGAAAAATTGACGACAGGCTTGGCGCTTAAAGGGTAGTAGTGTCTTTTTAGACCTGTAAATATATTTTCAAACACTGCTTGCTACAGAAATTGATAAAATAGTTTTTTTATAGACGCTCGGGGATTTTGGAATCAATTTAGAAAAAAAACGTATTTCTCATAAATATAAATAGTTTTCGTAGTTGAAGTTATAACTTCCGTTGACGATTCCGGCTTTAAAATGCAAAATGACCAGCCAATATCTAAGCATACACTAGGCATATGTTCAGAATATCAGAAACCTGTAGGCATTTTTGAGGAAAAGTTGGAAAAACAGCTTTCTAACCTAATTGGCGTATGGGGAACTCGAAAAAAGTTATTTACAAGCTGGTAAACGTTAAATATCACATAATTATGATTTTAAAACAACTATAAGAAATTATGTTGCAATTTGTGTGAGATTTGGCCATTATTTGCAGGACAGATGTCCATTGTACTTTAAGCGATTTGAAATTCAAATTTTAAACATCCCATTGAAGCGCAGAAAATTTGTTTTCAGTAAACAACCAGTTTTAAACATAATATTCAAAACTAAGTTAGATTTGTGAAGTAAAGTGTCATTACTTCTGAGCACAATTTAACATAAATAATAAAAGACGAAATAATAAAGAGATGACAAAATATAAAAAACTTTATTTTTTATTTTTTCACAATTGATGATTTTTTTATTGCACAAATATTTGTCTGACTCGATGTAACAATTAATATATCTTACTGGTTTTGTTGCAGTAACCAACACGGAGGCGTTTGAAGGCAAGGTCTCGTTTTTAGGTTTATTTGGAGCAGTAGAAGAACATAACGAGGAGCTATGAAGTGTAACAAAAGTAATAATTCCACAACTGTATATTAACAAGTAAAACAAAAATACAACTTAGAGTTGTACAACAACAGACTTATAGTCTCCCCATATTATCCCTTCATATACAATTATAATTATTTATTTAATATAGCGCACTATCAATGTTGAGTTATATAATGCGCCTATATATTGAGATGACTTGCAAATACTTGTAAAAGCATGGTCACTAAATAAATTATGTTTATAGCACTTCGCTTTGTTTTGCTTTATACGCTTTGAAAAAGCTCAGAACACTGGATCATATATGTATATATATGTTGAAAATGTAGCACCAATGGTGAATTATAGCAAGTCCAGTTTTAAACATTTATTCATTTGAAGTTGGCAATTGCATCTACAATGCTTGCTTCAAATGAATGAACACATAGTTTCGATACCAACCAATTCAGTCGACATAATAATATTATGTGCATATTGTACTATTGTACATACACATCATAATAATATTATGTGTGTAGTGTACTATTGTACATACACATCATAATAATATTATGTGTGTAGTGTACTATTGTACATACACAGTATAATAATATTATGTGTGTAGTGTACTATTGTACATACACATCATAATAATATTATGTGTGTAGTGTACTATTGTACATACACAGTATAATAATATTATGTGTGTAGTGTACTATTGTACATACACAGCATAATAATATTATGTGTATAGTGTACTATTCTAAATACACAGTATAATAATATTATGAGTGTAATGTACTATTGTACATACACAGCATAATAATTTTATGTGTGTAGTGTACAAATGTACATACACAAAATAATAATTATATGTGTAGTTTAATATTTTACATAAACAGTAAAATATTTTTATTATTTATAATGTAACATTATTATGTGTGTACTGTACTATTGTAAATACACAGTATAATATTGTTGTGTGTGTACTGTACTATTATACATACACAGTATAATATCAGTTATTAGGTGTGTAGTGTACTATTGTTCATACACATTACAATATTCTCAGCACAATACGTTGAATCAATGTTGTTTAACCGTGGTCCATCGTCTACGACGCTGGACCAAAGTTAAACCAACATTGCTTCAACGTCTTCTGTCTGCTGGGTTAGTTATTGAATGTGTAGTGTACTATAGTTTATACACAGTAATATTATGTATGTAGGCCACCGGTACTATTGTTCATACACAGTATAATACTGTGGCGATGCCGGGGGTCCGGGTGACACATAATAAGGAGGGTATGTATGATCCCTTGTCGGGGAGTTCGAATCCAGCAGAGACTCATCAATAATGCGCTCATAAACATCTTCTGCGTCAGCTGGCATGGCTGGCTCTGACTTCCCTTGGTCTATCAGCATATCAAGCTGGGACAGGGGCTGCTTGTCTAGGCTCAGTGGCTGAGGTAGGGGTTGCTTTTCTCTACCCAGAATACCTGGCTGTGGCAGGGGTTGCTTGTCTCTGCTCTCGGATGGTGGTAGCGGTTCCCTTTCTCTTCTCTGTACGTCTATATCACGCAGCTGTGTATTCTCTCTGTGTGAAATCTGGGAAACCTCGGCGCTAATCCGGTATGACGTCATGGGGTATTCCATTGTTTTGCCCTCGGGTATTTTAGGCAGCTCTCCCCTGGATCTATCAGAAGTTTTTACTGGTGATTTATTTTTCCTGAAGATAAAATATTTAAATTTAATAGCAAACAATAATTACAAAATATTTTTTTAACTCTTACAGCGCGGGGATCTACTTTTTTTGTCAGAATCTGACGTCTGTAGTTTATTTAGTATCGTTTATATAACATGTGGTATAGATAACGTGTGATATCCTACAAGTAATGTAAACAACACTTAATAATAATAAACATTTTTTTAGCCCTACTTGACTTATTTGCATATGTGGTGAATATTCAGGAACAACTTGTATGTGCTGTTACTATAATAACAGTTGGTACTACGTGTATAAAACGTCAACCTCTTTATGACAGATCTCAGCCATCGGTGGCGTTGTTATCGCCCGGTGTGATTAACCAATGTACTGCTACATAAATATTCACGAGTTGCGACCTCGTTCCCAGCATGTGTGACCAATAAGGATACACATGACAAAGACATAGCCATACTACCTGAGCAGACAGATGACTCCTATGAGGAAGCCTATAATAAGGAGCGCCGCTCCTCCAGCTACGATGATAATCAGGGTCGTCGTCTGGTTCAATCCTGTAGTCTCTGCTACAAACATAGAACCAACAATATAGAGGCCTACTATACATAGTAGGCTATATAATACTCTTAATACAGCAGGTTAAAACCACATTGTTTTCTTTGTCCGACCACGACATTCTAAGCCGGGAATGGCTCGACGGAGCTCGACATTCTTAGCTCTGAAAAAGCCCTCGGCCTTCGGCCTCGGCCTTTTTCAAAGCTAAAAATGTAGAGTTCCGAGGGCTCTATCATATACAGAATGAAACCTCCAGCACATTACTATTCAGCCACAGTAGAACCTTTCTGAAGGTTCTACTGTAGTTGAATAGTAAAGTATCCCTGTTATCAAAACACAGCAATGTTATGAAAGTGGTGCAATTTCACTCACTTTGGACCAGGAAGCGAAACGATTGCGAGGTTTCGACCTGAAACATATCTTGAAGGCAGGTAGAAACGTCGCAATAGTTTCACTCCTAGTTCCAAAGTGAGTACGATTTCACCACTTTATATTGAATCTTGGAACCATGGATAAAGTATTCTCTAACGTTATGTCAATGTTACTTTTTTCATCCTAAATCTTGTTATAAAATCAATGGCATTTAAGTTAAAAACGGCCAAAATGAAATATCTTTATTTTAATAGGCCTATATACACGGCTAATGAGTGTAGGGCCTATCTGGACACAGGGTAGTACCCACGCTCGTTATATATGTTATTGAAAACAATCCGTATCCTTGTAGCACCACCACACACGATGACAGCTTAAAATCGGGGCAACTTCGAAGACAGCGGCCCAACGTTGTGCCAACATAGGTTGAATATTTCATATGCTCGCTGAGCAGACATTTTCTGATAAAGAAACACTGGTGATAACAGTGAAAAAGGGTAAATGATAATAGTGTAGGCCTACAACAAGGCTAGAGCTCTAAAATTTCATAAAAAAACATTGTATAGTTCAAAAGTTAGACCATTTGAAATGTGGTAAATTTCTAATTATGACGCCCCTAAATAAAACCTATTAATTCATTCTGGTTGATTCGCATAATTGTGTTACATAATTATGTCAAATGGTCTAAATGGAGGAATAACCTACTGACTGGAATTTCGCCAAAATACTGGGTTAGTATTGGCGCGCAGTCTTCGACGTTGGCACAACATTATTCAAACATTGTTCAACGTCTCATGTTTCCTAGAATGCCATCTGATTAGGAGAGGAGGGATAGTTCAAACATTACCCAGGAAACACGAGGCGTTGGCCCAATGTTGGGCTCATGTTGGCCCATCGTCTACGACGCTGGACTAGCATCAGCCCAACATTGGGCCAACGCCTCGAGTTTGCTGGGTATACTTACGTTCATATTGAGAGACTTGTGGTATTTCACACACACGTTGAGTAATACTCACGTTCATTGTATGTACAGTAATATCGTATCCTCTCACAATAAGGGAAGAACAGACAATGACGTCTGATTGGGAGATTGGCGATACCGAACACACTGGCTTTACAGGAGCTCTTCAAGCTGCACTGATTGGTCAAATTTCCAAGATGATACTCGGTCCCTATCGGGTAAAACAAAACACGGCATTAAAATTATTCGTAGCTTGAATTGCTGTCGCACACGATAGAAACAGTTAAAAATATAGAATTTTAAAAATATGTATGATAAATATATATTTCTCAAAATCAATCATTTTGTCCACTGATCATCAAAAACAAACTTTTTGATTAGTGATTGATCAGTGAAGCGAGATAAGC
>OZ024908.1:5060173-5195173 GCA_964017125.1 Flabesymbios commensalis
GTTTTAATGTTGGGCCAGCGTCTGGCCCAACATTAAAGCAGCATCGGTTTAATGTCTCTTTCTTACTGGGAGTGGGTGATTCGGGGTTGCTGCAATAATGGACAAACGTCGCAAACAGTGGCAATGATACAATATTGGTCCAATGACTACAGGTCTAGAATCATGACCACTTCCTGATGACTGGCCACGACACTTTGCTCCAGGGTTGTTCTTTTATTGGGCCATCGTTGCAGACGATGGCCCAGCAATGATACAATATTGGGCGAATGACTCCTGTTTACTATTTCTCTGAGGTGGCCAGAATCCGTGATGATATCATGCATTTACGGTAAATACTTCGTCCCCCTGAGATTTGAAAGGGTGTATCTGCCACTTTAAAAAGTGGCAGATACACCCTTTCATATCTAAAGGGGACGTTTTCATGACTCCCAGCACAATCTTACGTTATTGTTGGTTCGGGGGACCGTGCATTAAATTGTTATAAACCAGGCTCGAGCTTAAGGGATATGCCTACATAGGCCTACGTTTCTTATAGACTTTCATAAATAACAACCAAATTAATCAAATTAATTGTTAATTGCAGTAGCATATGCAGTTTTTCAGGAACAAAGAGGCATCTCCAACAAGTACCGTCGTGGAATTTTAATTCTTCGATTCCATAGTAAAAAAGATATAGCCTAGATACATTAAGATTAACTGCACGGGATGAAAAAATTCATGTTGGACTGTTTACGATGCTTCTACAACATTAACCCAACAATGGGATTGAATGTCTCGTGCTTTTTTATCAAGGTTAACGCTTACAGCGCGGGGATCGATTTAGCCGTCAGAATCTGACGTCTACGGACGAGTAGAGTATAATATTTGTAATGGGCGTACACCCATAACATTTAGGTATTCAAATAAATCGGAAAGAGCTAACTAACACATTTATGATGATTTCAAATTGAAACAAGAGGACTGAAGTCCTATATCATCCCCCGCCATAAATTAGGTTAGATTTTTTTGCGGTCACAAATATTTAAAAAGTCGACTTGTGGTGGCTATTTTAAATATCAGTAAAATCACCTA
Organism: Flabesymbios commensalis; assembly: GCA_964017125.1. Classification (NCBI taxonomy): domain Eukaryota; kingdom Metazoa; phylum Annelida; class Polychaeta; order Terebellida; family Flabelligeridae; genus Flabesymbios; species Flabesymbios commensalis. The sequence continues at coordinate 5,061,245 of OZ024908.1, forward strand.
CACATTATTTTTGACTTGAATTTTTGGGTTTTTGTGCCCGCAAACAATTATGAGGCTCATGCATGGCGGCCATTTTTAATTTCTGTGAAAGCTTAAAAAAACCCCATGCACATCTCCATATCGTGTGGAATGTGATTGTAAAATTTGAATAATTTACGACATATGTTTTTCAGTTTTTGCGACCTCAAGAAAATTGCAATTGATCCGTGGCGGCCATTTTGAATTTCAGCGAAACCTTAAAAATCACCCGCACATCTTAATATTGTAGGAAATGTGATTGTAAAATTTAAATAATTTAGACGTTAAGTTTTAAAGTTTTTGCACCAACAGAAAATTTTGGAGTTTACTGCTGGCGGCCATTTTAAATTTTGGTACCATCTTTAAAAAAACACTTGCACATCCACATGCTGCTGGGAATGTGATGTTAAAATTAAAAAAAAATTGACCAAAATAATTTTTGGAGTTTTAGCGCCCATTAATAAATTGAAGTTGATGCGTGGCGGCCATATTAAATTTTAGTGGAACCTTGAATAAGACACCTGCACATCTCCATATGGTGTGGAATGTGCTAGTGAAAACTGAATAATTTAGAGTTTTTGCGCCCACAAAATGTTTTGGAGTTGACTTCTGGCGGCCATTTTGAATTTTGGTAGCATCTATAAAAACTCACTTGCACATCTCCATGTTGCTAGGAATGTCATGTTAAAATTTCAAAAAAAATTAACCAGTAGTTTTTGCGCCCACAAGAAAACGTGACGCCGGACAGAATCCTGGCGCGACTAAAATCCCACTCCCCCTACGGGCGGGGGATAAAAACCCTTTGGTCTCCATGGTTTACACAGAAATATTTCAACATTGAACCGACACTGGTTCAACGTGTCGTGTTTGCTGGATTATATGTGTTTGATGTATTGTTAATAAAAGCCATGTTACGACACAAACACATCTCACAAGAACGCGTATTCCAGAAATAATGTAACTGCTGTGTGGAAGGTAGCTTATATGGTGAGTGGTGGGATTTGCTTAGGGTGAGCGTACAACGAAGGATGAAACCTAAAAACTGTTATTTTATTGTATAATAGATATACGTCCCCGCTCAAATGCCGTTCTTTTGTGTCAGTTATTATTCACGATTGTAGGTTTTATTGACCCTTTACGAATCAGTTTTGATATATTGGTCATTTATTTAATTCGGTGCTGATCGATTATACTACTCAAGTGTCGTTATCCTATGAATTGGAAGAGCGTGTGTCACTGCATATGTGAACCAAGGAAAGATCGGCTGCACCGGGTTTCGAACCCAGTAGCTGAGTCAACAACGCTACCTCGGCTGTATTGACGCAACATATTACATAGGACGCCTAGCTATTTATGTGACACACTGTATGTGGGTTGTAAAGTGCACAATCATCATGCACCCGGAGTGGTAGATCCGTATAATTAGCACTGTGTGATCCAGGATTCAAGGTCTCAGCATGTAAGCACTCTAACATGAAACGTGGATCGTTTAACCCTTTCAGCGCGGGGACCGAATTTAGACGTCCGATTTCTGACACAAAAACATCTCACATGTAAACACAGCATGAATATGTAGACGTTGGGCTAATGTTGGCTAATTATTGCATGGCAGATGATGGCACAATATTGAGTCAACACGCATAGTAGGCATACCCAGCAAAGACGAGACGTTCCCAGCAACACGAGACATTCACCAATGCTGTTTCAATGTTGGCCCACCGTCTTCGACGTTGGACCAACATTGAAACAGCATCGGGTGAATCCCCCGTGTTTGCTGGGTTGAACCAATGTTGTTATAATACGTCTCGTGTTGCACGTAGCGCATTGGTAGAGCATCTGACTGTCACGTCAATCACGGAGGCGTCCCGGGTTCGAACCCCACTGAGGGTCTGTCAAAAGAATGGACCTATAAACTCAATTAGGCCATGGGATACAACCACCCACCTTCCTCCCCCCCCCCCCCCAATCAACTTTTTTAAAACTTTAATATGTCTAAAACATGAAATGAGATGGTAAAAGAAAAAAATAGAAATGAACTTTATATTTCGACCCCTTATAGGGGGGGGGGGGGACTCCTAAACCTGTCCAAAATCAGGGGGTAGGTTTACGCAAACGTCTGTCATTGATGTTTTGGCTAACCAATCTGCACTTGCGATATTTTTTGCTGTTAACATCTCATTTCATGTTTTAGACATATCAAGGTTTAAAAATAAAATTGGTGTGAGTGAGATGGGAGGGGGGGGGGGGTGCACGGTGGGTGGTTGTAGCTCATGCCTTAAATCCATCATTGTCCCTCATTTCTGAATGTGACCAGGCGATCACGTTAATAGTGGTCTCGTCGAGGCAATGTTAAATTCAGTGTATCAACGTTGATTTCGCGAAGAGCGATGCGCTGCGCGATCCAGTCGAATTACAAGCATACACTCCACTCCTGCAACGTATGACCAGCATTAGTCTGACAAAGTAGGATGGAAAAGTCATCGAAGGTTGACCCTTTCAGTGCGGGCACCGTCTTTGTACGTCATAATCTGACGTCTGTGGACGTCAGATTCTGACGTATAAAGGCGGTCCCCGCACTGTAAGAATTAAAATATTTCTAATGGTCATAGACCCATAACATAGGTATTCAAATGAAACAGAACGAACTAAGACATTTATGATGATTTCAAAATGAAAAACCGTTTGAGCTCCATGGTTTATACAAAAATATTTAAGCGTTTAAAGGGTAACGTGTATGATACACACGTTCATCTTTTAACACTCATAGCTCTGAACTAATAATTTTTTTGGTTAATTAAAGTTGTGGATCAAACTGTTTATTCACGTCCTTTGGACTGATCGTGAAACATCACATTATAAATTTTAACAAGATTTAGATTTCAAATATTTGGGTGATATTCATTCATTTAAAGCTGCCAATTGCATCAGCAATTATGCCAGTTTCATAGGACTGATAAATGGTAGCCTTAGCCTACTGCAGAACTGGAATGACGAGCTAAATGTTGAGCTAATCCATGACAGTGAGAAAATTATGTAATAAGAATAAACAGCCTGGTATGAAAAAAATGGAAATTATACAAGAAATATTTATTGTCACAAAAAAATATACAGCAGCACAAAAACATTTTAAAGTTGATCTATCACCCCTTATATAGTAAGAATAATTATGTCCTTATATGGGGTGATTGGCTATAATGTGACTCTCTCAGAGGGTCACATGATAGCCAATCACTCCGTGTATGGGGGTGATAGGCTATCATGTGACCCTCTCAGAGGGTCACATGATAGCCAATCACCCCATATAAGGAAACACTTGTGCCCCATCTTGTGGTAACTTTGATTTATTTGTCACAAATGTATTCATACTATATAAAGGGTGATATGTCACCTTTAATATCATATTATACATTTGATAATATATAATTCTTAACAGTCTTTTAATATTTAAAAAAAACACAATGCTATCAAGACAGAAATCTATTCTTGATGCAAACAACAATGGCGATAAACACAAAATTTTAGATTGGTGAAAATGGGGATTTTAAATGTGGTTATTTCAACATTTTCATTATTGTCATTATTTTAAGGTGGGATCTAATAATCTTTAAACTCATCTATCCAATTTTAATAGCCTTTACTCACACCAAATAGAATGAAAGCAGTATCGCTTAAATGTGAGTACTAAATGCATAAATAACAAAACGTTTATCTGATTCTAATAATACAAATAATACACACAATGCTGCTCTCTTTCACCGCACACTGACAACCTAAGAACGAAATAATTGATGTAGACAAAACAACAAAATATAATCGTTAAATAGGTCTACACTGTGCGTTAAATAATGCATCTGGTGATATACTGTAATGTTGGATGATGCATCTGATGAAAAGACACAATATACCGGTAGTCGCAGAATAGTTCCAAAGATTAATTTTTTTGGTGAACAGTTAGCTGTTCAACCAACCAAGATAACTTGATATGATATAAATAATTACCCATGAGGCACAACTTTAAGTGGGTAAACATTTGAAATTTCAAAATGTAAGGGTTTATCCACTCACTCCAATTCTATAAACACAAGTCCTATTTACCAGGGTAAGAAGCATCCTGCAGAGATGCCAGTGGGTCATGGGAAAAAATCCTGATTTACTTTTTTTGAAGTTGAAAAAAGCCATTTTAGGTCGAAAAAAGCCATTTTTAGGTCATTAAAAAATCTGAGAATTTCCGAAAAACTGGCATCTCTAATCCTTGAATAAAATGTGGGTTTTCATACGGGCCTGGCTGTTTGAAAGGGGCGGGTGCCGTGTATTAATTCGTAGACGTCTTTATTTCAATGGACGAAAGCATGAGCTGATGTTTAATGAATAAATAAGGCTATATCATAGAAATTATTCTATCCCAGTTATGTCTATTAAAACTAAATAATTAATTACTGAGAGTTGATTACAATATATATTTTACTTTTTCGTGATCGCATTTATTTTCACTTCATCAGAATGTGATGTAATAATATATTGTAGCTATGACCCCCACCTGACTGCTGGTCATGCGCAAGAAATGACACGGTAGAAAAAAAAATGTTTATATGTTCAATAGAGAAATAGATCTATAACTTAGCCGCATCATTAAGACATCAGTCGTAGCAATCATACCTAAAATGACAAAATATGAAAAAAATATTGTTATTTTTTTGTGAATTATCCTTTTAGCCCTTCGTGATTAGGTTGGTCAAATAAAAGATTAAACACACCATAGTTGAATATCTTATTATTGAGTTCAATTACCTAGAAAAATTACTTTTTTATAAAAAACATGTTTTTCTGAGCATAATGACGATGTTGTGCAAATCAATTTTGCTACACGCATGGCTGAAAGTATTAAACCATTGCATTTGTCAATGTCGATATTCCTCTGTGATCAAAACAATACAATTGCATTTTAGTTACTATAGGGTAATGATTGAATATGTATAATAAATGAAATATTAAACAATATATATTAAGAACCAAATTAAGAGTAGAACGTGCTTCTGGATGGTTTTCGCTAAAACAGGTCAACGTTATTGGGTTGCATAATTTTAACAATGAGTGTACGGCAGCAGACGCTCCTTCTGACCCTCACGACAGCTGTCATTTATCTGTCTATTATATCTAATTTATCAACGATACTTCGATCGTAGTATGTATTTTTGCTTTATTGTACGTTTATATTACTAGCGATGAATATTCAAACCCAAGCGTGCCTTTACAAAATTGTATTTAAAAAAAACAGACACAATTCTGTTAGAATCACTCATGCATGACATGGTTCAGACAGGTGTTTTTAAAGGACGTCCGCTAATAAGCTCACCGCCACTTCAACCCTTTTAAAGCGGCCGGACCCGTATAAAAAGTCGCCCTTCATTCGAGGATGCTTCCTACCCTGTTTATTATTGCTCTTTAATGACTATTATTCTCCAAACCAATTAAACAAAGCTACGTTATTTTTTACAAATGTTTAAAGATAAATCAAATGAGACTGCCCCACACATACAGGATTTGTTCTCTGGCAGAATAATGAATGGCGACAAATGAACAAGGAAGAAACATTTACTTCTATGAAGCATAGTAAGAAATGCACCCCAAACCCAGGTGTGACAGACAGTAGTGTTAACTAGTACAAAACGGCCCTCATCCAGTTTTTTTGCCTATGTGATGCATTAAGTTGTAGCATAGGGTACCAAATAGGAATCCACTATTTTGGCTATTATATATTTATTTATTTTTCAGTTATATACCCTTGAACAGCAAAATCTGTTAATTAATTTTGAAAGATCACGAAAATCTCATATTATGCAAAGCATTCTAGTCTAAGGGACCATTTCACCATTAAGCAATACAGCAATAAGCAAATTCTACCAGTACCTATCACATTCGCCAGCAAATGACGCAGCACACCGGGGTACATCGTGTTGCATCATATACTGATCAATGCTGTTTATGTAGATTATGCAAAATTATGAATAAACTGGCCACAGGATTTTTTTTGTATGTTACACAATCATAGGAAATGTACAAATTTTAGTTTTTCTCAACATTATAAAAAATTAAGCTTGCTAAAAATAGCCATGAAACTAAAAGACAAGATATAGTCTCACATAGACATTCAGTATGAGGACAGACTTCTGATATCAGATCTTGTGAGAAAATACAAATATTATTCATTCTCTGAATGCTGTATTTCCCTATGAACACTGTTTTCACACATTGTATATCACAGTTGAAAACGGTAAATAATGCCACTTGGAATAATGTGTTCAACACAACGCTTTAGCTATAACTGTTTCAAAAGTTTTCACATCAAACAAATGTTTAGGGAAGATGTAGTGAGTAATAGTATACTAATAAAAAATATAGTAAAAAAGATTCAATTTTACAAACTGCCAATTCATTTGTGAACATTACAGTAGAACCTGCTCTGAGCAGCCACTCTTATGAGCAGCCAACCTCCTATGGGAGGCCACTTGATTATTTCCCAAAACGACATTTTCTATTCAAATGAGCCTCTTAGCCCTAAAAAAATAATTGTATGTTTCCGGTAACAGACTTTTTAGAAATAGGGTAGGTAGGTCAGATTTTTTTTTTTTTTTTTTGGGCTACATCCTATTGGGTGATGCATATGTTGGTTATTTGTGTGCAGCAAAGCAAAATAAACAAATTCTGCATAAACAGTACAGTTTTTCCTACTGTGCGCCGATCAGAATGCTGAAAAAAAATAATTTAGCTCTGTTATTTATTGATAAAAAGAATAAGGGTCGGCAGATCTTAAAAAAAAACTAGGGTCGACACCTAAAATTAGGGTCGGTCGGGTTACCGGAAACAAACAATTTTTTTGTTTTAGCCTTATGAGCAGCCACCTGTTTTGTAATGCCACTTTTCCTGCGTCACAAGGGTGGCTGGTTATTAGCAGGTTCAACTGTACCATCAATTTCATAAATCAAGACACTCAAACTTTCTGGAAACTCCTACCACTGTTAGATTATGCAACTGGCAAAAACGTTATTTTTTTTAGTAATTGTGAAAAATGTATGGTCCATTTATAATGGAATGATATTGCCAATGAGAGGATTTGATTGTATAATCTAGATCACATGGTAGTATGGTAGTTTATAGTTCACTGCGTTCAGGTGTTTCAAACATTCCAACCATTGCTAACTGATTTCTAAATTTCGCACCTTCTTTCACTGAAAAAGAAATGTCAGAATATAAAAATTCAACATTTTTTGCTAGAAGAAAAATAATTAATGCAAAAACTTTCTTAACATGCAACAATTTGATAAAAGTGTTCCATAAGCCAGTTACAAAACTTTAACTGACCTGCTTAATTAATAGTTGGTATTTTTTATTTACTTGATAATAAATAAAAATAAATTATCTTGAGTTAAATACCAAAACATGCATGTGCTTGGTTTTTTTTAATAAAAAATTACCAAATGAAATATCACTAAAAATTACAGTTTGTTGTAAATAGTAAGTTGATGAAATAATTCAATTTCGGTAGGTAGATACATTTTTTAGTATTTGAAGCTTTTCTATCACCATTTCTTCAACTAACAGAGAAGTGAACAAAAACTGACCTGTGCTTGCTTCTTTATCAAAAACTACTTCAGACGATGCAAGCTCCGATGTTCCAGCCTGTAATGAATATAGCACATAATTGATAATCAACTATATAAAAATTGAAAATCTGAATATCATACAATATAAACTATTAATTAAATTATTAATTAATTAACTAATTGATATTAGAAATGTGGCTGCAGCTTTTTAATTCCCCCCATATGTTTGCACTTAAAGAGCTGTCAATTGCTGTGTAATGCCCACCACAATGTAAATAAAAAAATCAATACAGTGCTTAATCTGTTAATGTCAGGGAATAGAAGGAGAGCTGGTCGGTCCGTTTCTGAAAATTGCTATAAGAGAGCATAACTCTCCTCGAATACATGTAGTGTGAACAGATTTTGAGGGTGAATAAGCTTCAAAAGCTTATGTTTGCCAGGAGTGCAGTCAATTGTGACTAAAAAACGTATGTATGTGAGGTAAATCTTTTTTTCTGTAGATCGTGAGTCCTGTTTCCTAAAATATGTATTTTTAAATCTATGCGATTTTAATCTTTTATTTGTTCTAGTTCTGACATCAATAAATTTGTATGACATCATAATTCATTTTAAAATGCCTGTCTGGCGCCTCACAGTTTCTGCTTAGGAGCGGCAACACAATCATGAAAAAATCTATTGATTGCAAATTCTGAAGGACTGCATTCTTTCCCTGAGTATATGATCACTATAATGAATGAATTTTCATCCAATGCGCATCTTATGAAAACAATCAAATCGCCAGCATATCCGTTCTCAGCCTAAAAATGTAATTGCTATATTTCAAATTGATTGCAATTATATTTGATTAGATATGAAAATGATAATAAATACAAATTTAAACCTTTCATAGATATTAACCTTTCACCTGTTACTTGTAGTGACACAAATTTCGCATAAAATTAATTTTCAGTCAGGTGGGAATTTTGATAGCAATTCACAGTAAACATGGTGAACGAAAACAGGCTGTCATTCCTGTAGGTAGAAGTTCAACATTTAAAAAATGAAAATGTACATATTTTTTCAAACATACATCATTATTCAGAAAAATAATTGAGTGGATGAATTTTCTTTCCTCATTAATTTTAAATTAAATTGAGTTTTTTATCATTTATTAGACATATGCAGAAAATGTGGATAACTTTATCAAAACATTGCACACACAGACATATTCAGATTGAGGGAGATTTCGATGTCAAAAAATATGGTAAATATCCACCGATAGAGAATATGCTGTGTTTATTGGTCTAAAAAGAATTATGGGACACAACCATTATAGAGTGACTTGATTAAACAACATATTAATTATTAAACATGTCATATAACACTTAAACCTTGCAGTGCGGGGATCGACTTTAATCTTCAGAATCTGACGTCTAAAAATATTTCTAATAGCCGTAGACCCATAACATAGGTATTCAAATGAATCGGAAAAAGATAAGTAAGGCAGTTATGATTAGTTCAAATTGAAAAAACCCCTTTTGGTTGCGATGTTTTTTTACAAATTAATTCAGTGTTTTAAGGGGTAATTGATTTTATTACTTATGGTTAAATGAGTAATTCTGCCAATGTTCAGCTTATCTGCAACAGTAAGTTTAAAGGGACCCCTTGGGATGAGACATTTTCAATGTTGTCAATTTTGAAAATTTAACTTATATGAAGCTATATAGCCTACTGATCTGAACTAAAAATACAAAAAAGTCAAAAATAATTTAAAAGCACCGAAAAAGAGTGAAATAGTTAAATTTCCAGGTCGTATATTGCCATGTAAACAAAACAAGTCAGCAATATACAGAACTTTACATCACATATTCCCACGTCTTGGACGGGGAGATCAAAGCAATTGCCGCTAATTGGTGTCTGATTGGTGTTTTATAGTCAGGACATGAGGTGATACACCTGCAACACTGATTGTCTGCCCAACGCTGGGCCGACGGCATCAACATATGGCCCAATGCTGTGGGAACACTTAACCGTCCTTCAGCAAGTGTTTAGGTGTACAAAAAGTTTGTTTGGGTTTTAGGCGGTTTCATAGAAATGTTGATAAAAAATATTTTTAAAAATCTAAAAATCCTGAAAAAAATAAAATCATGATATTGGGGATACACTACTTCATTACTAAACTATAAACGAAAATTGATGTTATCCCAAGGGGCTGCTTTAATTAATTTTATAGACTTTTTAAAACTATCAGTTTTCACTGACCATAGCGTAGTATTCATTGACATTCATTCCCTCTGCTTGTAAAGTGAATGATTTGAAGTAGAGATATGATGACTTCCTCTGCACCATACACCCCCAGCTCGCTCCGTCAGTGCCTCGTACAAAAATCATGTTCCATTCCTGAAATAAAACAAATATTTAACCCTCATCTCATGATCCTTGTTGCTTTTGTCCTTCTCCCCACTGAGTTTCTGGGAATCAATAATATTCAATACATTGACAACTATGGTTCAAAATTGTTCTTTGACTTTAAATGCAAGGCGATGGTGGTTATATGACTTGAGCAAGTGTTTATATACACTGTATAGTGTACCATAATTGTTGATTATATTTTTTAATCAGGGGAGTGGGTGTTTATTGGAATTTTGGGCATTTATTGGAATAAATACAGTACCATATTCAATCTAATAAACACTCGGGGCAGTAAGTAGAATACCCCATGAGATTTCTGGGGGGATGGGCTCTTTTTAGAGTGGGTTTTTTCAATGATCATATAGTGTACATGATCTTGGATTTTATTCTCAAAGCAGGGGGTGGGTGTCTTTTGAAAAAAAAATATGGTATAGTACAAAATATTAAATTTTAGAGATTCGTGAGAAGATGGAAATTATGTTAGCAATACCATGCTTAAAGCACATTTGATACACATTTTAAATACAAATGAACATCAAGATCAACAAACATATAATAAGCAGATCAAAATAAAAAATAGAAATTGATGAAATAAACTTTGATGTGATAAAAAAAAGTCTAACTAAACACAGGAAAAATTGTCTGAGATATAAATTAATAATAATTATAAAAAAGCTCAACCACTTCTTGAAATATTCTGTTTAGGTTATTATACCAGCACCTAACCCTTGTCCTGCTATGTCCGTATATATACGGTTTAACCCTTGTCCTGCTACGTCCATATATATACGGTTTCAAGAAGATTTAAAACCAAATAATATGTAACTAAAACAAATAATACAGTTAGTGGTGGATGCTCATTTAATCGAATAACTCAATTTAGAAGATGTATAATTTCAAAAATATTTTTCGTCACTTGAAGCTGGAAATTGCGTTAGCCATTCAGGCTTCAAGTGATGAAAAATAGAAACAAACACTTCAGAAGGACAAGGGTTGCCAGACATGTTACTTATCCTTACTTCTTGTGTTCCTCCCTGGGCTGAGTATGTAAAAGAGCATGTCATGCCATCCTGAAACAAATTTATAAGAAACAATTTAGAAACATTTTAAAAAGATACAAAAACATTACGAATAAAAACATTATATAATTATTATGATCTTCCGGTAATTTTATCATTATTTTTGAACAGCTATTGAAATTCAGTCCTAATATTTCCAGCACAAGAACACGTCTATAGCAGGGTATGAAATTAACTCTTACACGTCCAAAATAAACCAAGCGCAGCCTTCGCTTTCGTTTTGTGGTGTCTTTCTGTTTGTGCTTTAAAGATGGCTAACTGATAGACGGGGAACCTGTCTGGCACTTTGTTTCCAGACGGGGAGCTAGATGTTGTTTAGAGACACCAGAAATTCAAACAAAATGGCCGCCGGTCATACTGTTCATACCAGCTCGATTCGAATTTTCAATTGTTTATACTTTCCTGACGCGACTTTAAAAACTTATTAACGGTGGCGGCCATACACTTTTTCAGCGTCACAAATTGATTGTACACCACTAGACAGTCAGATGAGGGTGTGCAGACATCACACTGGAGCCTCGACTGTTTTTTCAATAGGCAGCTCGTCAATCGGGGGCGGGAGCCGGTTGACAATGTTGACTAGCTAACTGACAGCTTAGCTTCGTTTTTTACACTATTTATAAACTAAATTCGTTTTGTGGTGTCTTCCTGTTTGTGCTTTGAAGATGGCTAACTGACAGCTTAGCTTCGTTTTTTACACTATTTAGAAACTAAAAATAGTAAAATCCTCGATGTTCAGACTCTAAGCGATTCACCGTTTGTTTGACATGTTTGATTGGTTTTCTAACCCATGTTCACTCTTAGTAATAGTGATCACTATTTATAAACTAAACTCGCTTTGTGGTGTCTTTCAGTTTGTGCTTTGAAGATGGCTAACTGACAGCTTAGCTTCGTTTTTTACACTATTTAGAAACTAAAAATAGTAAAATCCTCGATGTTCAGACTCTAAGCGATTCACCGTTTGTTTGATTGGTTTTCTAACCCATGTTCACTATTAGTAATAGTGAGCAAAAAAATAAACAACAAGAGAAAAACGATAGGTATGAAAAGCGAGGGAGACCTATAAAGCGAAAGAGGATCAATAAGAGGCTTCGTATGGCAGTGTAATGCATGTATATGATGTATTTATCGATGTCACGATAAAATATATGCTTGTATTGTCGCTATGCAATTATTATTTTTTATTTTTTTATTTGGGAGACAATACAGGTCCAGTTTTGTGAAAGAAAGAGACTCCGCTTCGTTTGAAAGTCTCTTTCGCTTTGACAAGTGGCTGTGAGCGGCACCTGGTGTGTACCCGGTAATCACTTAGCCGCTCGCGTTCCTGCTAAAACACGAACATGACGTATGTAAAATAACAGTAATTAAGAATGTGAATCATTAATGTATGATCGCATAATGTGACATTATATATATGTCATATATACACAGGACTAGCTACGGCTTTCAATTTTGTATTATATTGTATATTATGTATTTGTGTACATTACCTATCATGTTGAATGCTTGTTGTATGAATGTTGTATGTCAATAAAATATATATTATATTTACGCATAATATTTGTTATTGTGTTTTTTTTATATAATTAAAATAATATACTACGCTGCTATCAACGCTATCCTGATTGCTACAGTACTGTACACGGTCCGTCACTTGTGACAACCCGTTCTATTCACCAGTGTTGGCCGGCTGTTGGCCGACTGGGCAATCTGACAAAATGGCGGCCGGCCGCCGGCGATCTTGATAATGTCTCCCTCGTTGTTGTTATCGTTCTTTTTGTCAACTGTTGCAATAATTATAGCCGGTTTCGATACAGTTATATGTATATTATGATGTGTATAACATATATTTGTATATTTAGTTATAAATTGCCATCTCATATACACTCATTCAGCCTCTTATTGATACTCTCTCGCTCTATAGGTCTCCCTCGCTATTCATAACAACACGAGAAAAATATGTCTTTTTTGTTGCAGTGTTTCACAAATTTAAATAAATCCTGAAAAAAAACACGAAAAAAACAAAAAAGTGACTTTTTGGATTATACCTTACTGGGGCTAGTCTGAGTGGACAGTCAGTTAGCTACATCCACGGGTTAAATTAACACAACAACAAAAGATAACATGTCACAGTCAAAGTATTCAAATTCAGGGGCGAGAGGGTGCAAATTCATCGATTATCGCCCATACTGAATTTGTGAAACTGAAAATGTTGCCCACCATCTCTTCTACATGAGTGTGTATCTCTTCTCCTGGTTTCACTACCATCACACGCTTAATGTCATCATCACCTGCTGAAACCAAAGCGAGGAATAAAACCCCCACACAAATTGTGAAAGAAGCAAACATTTTAATTTTTGATGTAAACTGCGAATATATTGTCGACGTGGCCATCATGAACTGGTGAGCGATAATAGGCACCGTAGCGGTAATATAGGGATTTCTCTATTATTAGCGTTCGCACGAAAAGCACATGATTAGAGTTAGACTATTTATTTTTCATCAGACAATCCAATGAGTATCAAAAACTCCAAGATGACGATCGTTCAAGAAAATAAAAATCCTAGGAGAGCGCTTTATAGTAAAGAAATCCAGGAGAATTAAAACGTAGGCCCTATGTACCGGTGGATTATTGGAAAGTTAAACACATCTTTTGTTTTATTGTAAATTGTACGAGGCTGAATGCTCACACTTCTTTAATTGTATGACCGCAATTGTTCAGAATTTTATTTATTTAGATGATTACTCAAAAATAAAGGTGTTGATGACAGAATAAAACATTAATTTAACTGCCAAATGTATTTATGATATTTTCAAAAAGAGACAAGACGCAGGCCTGTGGGGACAAGCGTCTTTCCCGTCGGCAAGACCGTTAGTGTTCTGGAGGCTGACGAGTCAACCCCTCTCCGAACTGTCTCGCACATGCCACGTTTTCCCGCTCACTCGCCCACTTGCCACTCAACCAGCGGAGCAGGCGGACCTGCGTCCTCCTGCTCCCACAGTCAGCCATGAGGCCGCGGCGTCGCGTCTATCCAGAATATGCACGTTAATGTCAAGATGTTAATAAAGAAAGAATAAGAGAAGCAAGAATTCAACGAAGTTATTTTTAGTTATTTGTTCACCGTTGCCCAAACGGTAAATGAGATGATAGAAGATCGGAGGTAGGGATGGGCAGTCAACCAACGTGGTGGCTGACCAATCTACCCATTCGACAGGCCTATGTTACCAGTCTAATATAACAACGTAGTATAAGTATGTAGGTGGATGTAAACCACCGTCCAGGGCTGAGTGGTGGTAGGCCTATGTGCTTACTTTACAAGTAGGCAGATTAAAACATTACGGACTTTCTGGAATCAGTTTTGGTCCTACCTTGAAAACCGAACCCATGGCTGGCCTGCAATAACAGATCTGTGTCAGACCCGCTGATAATCCCAACGGGTGTTCCACAGGGCTCCATCCTTGGACCCCTCCTTTTACCATCTACATGAATGACTTACCTAAATGTTTACAGCACTGCAAGATAAACATTTATGCAGATGATTCTACGATTTGCGTCTCTGCGAGGAATAAGGCCGGTGTGACTATAAGCTCATGCAGGATGACCTAAATTATCAATGTGAATGACTGGCTTTGTGCAAACAGACTAAGCCTTCACATTGGCAAGGCATCATGCATGCTTGTCACATTGGCACAACGCAGGCGACGCATGTGTCCCATGATCATCTGGATCTATCACTAAATGACAACCAAATTGAACATGTTAAAGCCAGCCCCTACCTGGGCATCACCATTGATCAAAACCTAAATTTCAACATACAGACCAATAATATATATGCAATAAAGCTAATAGAGCACTTGGAGTCCTGAAAAAGGCAGCACCTTTTTTACCCATTGATACCAGGGCTCTGATGTTCAACACCCTGGTTCTTCCACACCTCGACTACTGTTGTACTATATGGGGAACAACCAGTGACACTAACAGGTAAGCTACAGAAAATTCAAAACCGTGGCATGCGTATCATCTTGCAATGTCATCCCAGGACACATATCACAGACATGCTTTCAAACCTTAAATGGTTGAGTATTAAGCAAAGAATTATATTTTTGACGGCTGTCCTGGTATTCAAAATAATGCATTCCAAAACTCCAAATTACATGTCTCACTGGTTGGTCTCTATTTCACATCAGTACGGTACAAGGAGATCCACCTCCGGGGACCTTTTTTGTACCCAGATCACACCCGAATTCGCTCATTACCAAAGGCACTTGACTCTGGAATCAGTTACCAACATCCATTCAAACTCTCCCAAACCTCAAGACATTAAAAAAAGCCACAGCTTTCTTCATTGCACATAATTTCAACATCTACTAACCAACACTATATATCACATATACGAAAACATTTACACAACAAATCCGCACGGTTACATATACCATCCCACCATCTGACTTAATTTTATGATGACAGATCAATTCCCATCCCAGTACAATGACATTTCCTCAACACCAAGCCTGCCGAACTGTTTTTATTTATTATTTGTTACTCTTTATTATATTTACTTTTTTTATGGGCACCGCGAAAAACAGCAATTTATCATATAATCATATTGTAAAAAGCTGAATGGTTTTACCCAATAAATATTCTTATTTTTATTCTTTGCTACTGCCTTTTCGCCTTGTACTTGGTTTGAATTTGGTAAATGTGATATGTGCGTTTGGACATATCACAAACCATACATATATATGTTACATACACTATTTTGTTTTCAGTTGTATGGTGACATATAAGCCCAAGAGGCTGGGGGTAAGATGTTAAACATTTATATATGAGTATGTTTATCAGAGTGGCTACCTGTACCACAGTGTTATTTGTAGATGCGTCGAGCAAGGCAAATAGGATTGCCCTGCAGGCAGACATCATAAGACTCAGCAATTGGGGAAAAAAATGGCAGCGTTCATTTAATGTTAACCAGTGGGTCAGCAAGTTGGGAAAACATCAGGCAAGAAATTAGGAGACATTGGGCCTTCTTTTCCAAAGAAAGCCACAATAATTCGGTAAATGAAAAATGGTTGAGGTTAAAGTCCATCTTGATGGACTGCCTGAATAAATTTGTACCAACAAAATTAACATCTAAACGCCAGAATTTGCCCTGGCTTAATAAATCGCTCCGCAAGGCTATTCGAAAAAAGACAAGACTTTATAATAAAGCGAAAACTTCAAAAAGACCTGACCTTTGGGCAAAATATAAATTACAGACACGCGGCGAAACCTTAGACGTGCCCGTTGGTCCTTTATTAACAACTTTTAACATCTCTGGAAACTAAAAATTCAAAGCCTTTCTGGCGCTATATAAAATCACAGCGCCAGGATAGGTGTGGTGTCTCTCCCTTATTGCATGATGGCCAGCTGCATTCAGACAGCAGGCACAAGGCTGAAATCCCCAACCAACAGTTTTGCTCAATATTTACTGATGAGGACACCACTAATATGCCTAAATTAGAAGGACCACCAACAACTCCCATGAATAATATTGAAATTACACAATCTGGTATAACTAAATTATTGAGTGAACTGAACGTCGATAAAGCACCCGGACCTGACGAGCTCCCTAATTTACTCCTCAAAAATGCTGCCAAGGAGATATCTCCTTTTTTCAGGCCTTCAGATTTGAAAATCGGTGGTGAGTGCAAAAAAGCTCACCTCAAAGTGATGAGGCCAGTGATCATTAACCATAGTTAAATGCAATGGCAAACTGGCTCATAAAAATTATAAAAAAAAAATTTGCAAAAAACACTTGACGTGAGCTGTATATCGCTCACCTGACTTTACATTTGCGTGAGTTATGGTGTGCGCGAGTAATCACTCACCCCAAATCTGAAGGCCTGTTTTTTGACAGATATTTTCGAACACTATCTGGACCGGGAAATTACCCGATGGATGGGTCGAGGCTAATGTAGCCCCTGTTTTCAAAAAGGGAGATCGGCATACTGCTTCTAACTACAGGTTGATCTTTTTGACATGTGTTTATGCTAAATTGCTCGAACACATTATTTGCAAGAACATCATGACCCACTTTACCAAAAACAAAATTTTAACTTCTGTGCAACACGGTTTCCGTGCAGAGCACTCTTGTGAAAGCCAATTACTACTGACCACTGAAGATCTGGTTCAAAATTACGAGGACAAAATTCAAACTGATTTAATTGTTTTAGATTTTAGTAAGGCTTTCGATGTAGTTCCCCACCAACGTTTACTACACAAACTTGATCAATACGGAATTAGGGGACCTACACTACCTTGGATTCAAAATTTTCTCACCACTCGGACACAAAAAGTAGTAGTAGATGGTAGCTTTTCAGACACTGCTCATGTAGGTTCTGGTGTACCACAGGGTACAGTACTTGGCCCATTCTTATGGCTATGCTATATTAATGACCTCCCATCCTCGGTCTAATCTGATGTTCGACTCTTTACTGACGACTGCCTTCCTTTATCGGCCTATAAAATCTAAGGACGATCAAAAAAAGCTACAGAAACAAAGTTGGAGCGCTGGGCAGACATTTGGGGGATGAAATTCAACCCATCCAAATGTTCCGTCCTCCGAGTGAAGAGACCCCGGGCTAAAGAGATAGCATCAGACTACCAGCTCAATGGGGTCACACTCGGACAAGTAACAAATTCACCTTACTTGGGAGTCCGCATCAGTGACAATCTGGAATGGGGGGATCACATCTCCAAAATTGCGAGTAAGGCTAACTCCACACTGGGTTTCTTGAGGAGGAATTTAAAGGGATGTCCCTCAAAATTAAAAGAGATTGCATATTTTTCAATGGTTCGGTCACTTTTGGAATACTCTTGTCCTGTATGAGATCCATACAGGTAAGGTGACATCGATAAATTAAACAAAATTCAAAGAGCTGCTGCACGTTTCGTAACAAACAACTACCAGCGTAAATCAAGTATAACAGCTCTTATCCAAGATCTAGGCTGGACTGACTTACAAACTAGAAGAAAGAACTTCAGGCTGACAAGCCTGTACAAAATTTTAAGCGGATTAATTGCTGTACCTGTCAGTGACCTTTTAACCCCAGCAGATGAAAAAACTCGTGGTGGACATAAAAAATCATTCAAACATATTAGAGCTAACACCACGCTGGGACAAAATTCTTTTTTGTACAACACCATACCCGATTGGAATCATCTTCCACCAGCTGCTATTGAATCCAGATCAATAGCAGCTTTCAAGAGCTAACGGATTAGTCTGGTCGGCCGCTCAGCACCAACCCTTCGCCTGATACTCCATTGAGGAGGCCTGCGAAGTCATATATTTAAAGATTAAAGGTTAAAGACCCCCTCCCCCATACTTTATTCTGTGAAACTCAGTGACGTCATTCATTGAATCAAAGGGTATATAAGACACCTCCCCCATACTTTTTTTTTTTTTTTTTTTTTGAAAACATATCCAGCAGCACCTCCTATTTGGAGTATCAGGCTGGAGGGGGGAAAGGGCTGGTGGATTTAGTCAACCAGTTGACTCTTGAACGCTGCCACAGTTCATTTTATTAGCCAGCTCGTTGAAAACAAAGGAGGTCAAGGTCATTGAGTTTCACAGAATAGGACGTAGGTAAAACGTCTTATCATAGTCTATATTGGGCGAACTGACTATGGTGTGAAATATCAAAAGCGGTCCGATACAGCTGACTGATCGAGTGAAGGAATTGATTATTTTTGCCAATAAATGTACATTTTTTATTTTTCGACCTCATTTTATGCACTATAACTTTAAGAAAAGACACAACTAATATTGATATAGACTTTTCTTTTCACTTATATATGTCACAGATGAGCGTGTTTTAAATGTCTATAATTTACTAAGACTAAGTTACTGTTTAAGTCACTTTAAAAATAAAATGATATATTAGGGCCTATCGCTCAAATCACAATGTCAGGATTGCTTCTCAGAATGCTTATTATGGTCTCACCACCCCAAATGCCGCTCCCATTGAAATACATGTAAACTGCTTTAATTCCATAGGCCGATTTCACCTCTTTTCGACAATATCCACATGTAGTTTCGCATATCATGACAAAACCTGATCCGTCCTTTTTCAAAACAGGTCCGATATATACAGTCCGTATCGTGTATAAACGTCAGAATAGCTCAAAATTAGCTCTTATTCTTACCCTCTGTTACAGACCAGACACACATCCTTTCATCCCACTGTACCCCTGCGAGTTTATCATGAAACAGTCATATCTGATATCCTACATGATGCAAACATTGTGTGCTTACTAAATATTCACAAAATTATAACCTGTTTGTATTTGTTTTTAATTCAACAGAGGTTGGAATAGCCGCATTGAAAATATTTTGTGTGATGATTCCATCATTAGTATATGTACACCTGCCCAGAGGTGGGCAAGTGGTCGCCACATCGACGCAAAATATCTGTAATGTAAATATTTAAAAATGACCATTCAGAGCACCTAAAAGTAGGCAATTGTGGCGACAGGACTCGGTTCGCCTGCCCGCCCCTGCTGCCGTGATTTCGGCTTATTTGGGGTGGTGAGACCATATACCCGCCGTCAGATTAACTTGTATCGCATGTTTTTCGCCAATTTCTCAGTCAATTCTCAACCGATTTTGATGAAATTTTGCAAGGACTATTTTCGAGTCACGTGGCGACTACCGTGAAATTATAATCGGAAAATATTGTTCAGCTAAAAAGTTAGGCCTAGACCACCTGCCCTGGCATGTAATGCAATTGCTGATTCAGGGTTAAAAACAAATTTTAAAGGGACCCCTTGGGATGAGACATTTTCAATGTTGTCAATTTTGAAAATTGAGTGAAAATGAAGCCATATAGCCTACTGATCTTAACTAAAAATACAAAAAAGTCAAAAAACAATTTTAAAGCACCGAAAAAGAGTGAAATAGTTATATTTCCAGGTCGTATATTGCCATGTAAACAAAACAAGTCAGCAATATGCAGCACTTCATACCACATATTCCCACGTTTTGGCCGAGGAGATCAAAGCAATCGCCGCTAATTGGTGTCTGATTGGTGTCTTATACTCAGGACATGAGGTGATACACCTGCAACACTTATTGTCTGCCCAACGCTGGGCCGACGGCATCAACATATGGCCCAATGCTGTAGGAACATTCAATCATCCTTCAGCATGTGTTTAGGTATACAAAAAGTTTGTTTGGGTTTTAAGCGGTTTCATGGAAATATTAATAAGAAATATTTATAAAAATCTAAAAACTCTGAAAAAAATAAAATCATGATCTGGGGGATACACTACTTCATTACAAAACTAAAAACGAAAATTGATGTCATCCAAAGGGGCTGCTTTAATTTAACCAGCCTTATGGGTTTATAGAGGGTAGTCGTAATTACAAATTTACTACATATCAAATGGTCTATCGTTTGAACTAAATAATATTTTTTTAAGGAAATTTCACGGTAGTCGCCACATGACTCGAAAATAGTCCTTGCAAAATTTCATCAAAATGGGTTGAGAATTGACTGAGAAATCTGCGAAAAACATGCGATACAAGTTGATCTGATGGCGGGTATATACATACAGACATTGATCGGCTTGCTTCTGTAGCCGCCTGTGGAGGCCTGCCAAGCAGGGCTCAACCCCTCAATGTCTCCCTTCCCCTTGCGGGGTACCTGGACAGGAGAGGCAAGCATCCACCAGTTTCCCCTCCCCATTCCCCCCTCCCTTCTTCTCAGTATATGCTTGCCAACTGACTTAGCTCAGTGACCTGCTCAGTGCTTGGGGTCAGCCTTCCGTGGGGGGTCGGTGGGTAGGATCAGCTTCATGTGGAAACTTTATTTAAAGTGAAAGAGTTTCTACAAGGTCGCAGGCCAGGGCAGCATTTTGTTTTTTGTAAACATTTTGAGGTTAATTTTAATGTGAAATCATCAAAAATATGTTAGTTAGCTCTTTTCACTTCGTTTGACTATGTTATGGGTCTACGCCCATTGTAAATATTCAGTTCTTCCGGTGCGCAGACCATCTTCAGAAATTCTGATGTTTAAAGTCGGTCCCCGCACTGGAAGAATTAAAAAAAGTTATTTTGTGTTTGTAGTAGACCCATAAAGCATAGACTAACATAGATATGCAATAGAAGCAGAAAGAGCTAACTAAGACATTTATAATTATTTCAAATTGAAAAAAACCCATCTAGTCTGCATGGTTTAAAAGAAAATATTTCAGCTTTGTAAGCGTTAATAAGCTGAAATTTTAACAAAAAAAAAGTAGTTCAGGTGAGATCAACATATTTTTTGTGGAGGGTATCCCATTTTAATGTTATTTGATGAAAAAAAGGCCATCAATTTTGAATTTCAAAATGAAGAATCTTAGTTTTTTTGTGTATAAAATATTTTTAATCAAAAAGAATAGGTTTAAAAAAGTATTTTTTGAGTAAATCACAATTGTAGTAGGTACTCCCAACCCAAATTTATAAAGTTAAGTTGGGAATTTTTTAAGTATAAAAAACAATACAAACAGTTTTCAGACATTTTGGCCTCAAAAGGATAAATAAAACCCTATGAGCCCTAGGCCTAAGCTATGCTGTTTAGTCCTTTTCAATCGACCAAGTCAGATATTTTTGTATGTTCCAGAGCTATGTCTACTCACGACCATGCTGAAGATGAACAGCATGATTTAGAGGTGGCTACTGTACTTGCCACAGGTCTGTACTCGCATATCTAATTGAAACTAACACTCGCTAGCACAGCCCACAAATGTATGTGGATAAAAAATTGAAATATTTGTTCTAATTATATGAGGGAAATATCCCTTTCAATGGCTATTATTTGATATGCCAATAAAAATATTTAAAATTATTATAATATAACAGTTTAGTGTGACTTTGGAGGGCTATGTGTTTAAAGCCCAACTTCAAATATTTGAGCACCCCTTCCTTAATACAGAGAAAGAGGCGAGAAATTTAATGTCCTGGCTCAAATTGTAAAAGAAATGCTTAATATTAACCTTTAAAGTGCTAATCGCGTCATTGCTAGCCTTTCTGTTTATTACGAAATAGTATAAGACAAATGAGCATTAAATCAGTATATTTTCAGATTCTACAAATATAAGTACTTTTTTACCCACTTTAAGTTGTGGGTCGTGGTAGCGAGACACAACTTAAAGGGACTGGCCCGGGCTAAAATCATCAAAAAATCGGTGAATTGATTTTGGCTTCTTAATTTGACCATATGATGTCCATAGACTAGAACTGCAAAAGTTTAAAAAATTTTCTGCTGAGCATTCACCAGTTAGGCTAGATATAGAGACGAAATTCCTGATTTCTAATTATGGACAACCATGGCAAAAATAAGAAATACGGGAATTTCGTCTCTATATCTAACTGGTGAATGCGCAGCAGAAAAATTAAAAAGCTTTCGCAGTTCTAGTCTATGGACATGTTTACATCATATGGTCATATTAAGAAACAAAATAAAATCACCGATTTTTTTATGCTTTTAGCCTGAGCCAGTCCCTTTAAAGTGGGTGAAAATTTAAATTCTATAACTGGAAGGGGTTAATAGATTGCCTGACATACTATTACCATACCAATCTAGCTTTTAACACATTCAACATGATAGATTGATTTTGTCAAACAAAGCTCAAATAACGAAGCGTAATGTCCAATTAACCCTTAAAACGCGGGGAACGATTTAAAGAGTAAAAGTATTTTTCATGGCTCTAGAAGACCCATAACATAGGTATTCAAATGAAGCGGAAAGAGCTAACTGAGACATTGATGATGATTTCAAATTGAAAAAAACACTTTTGGTTTCCATGGCTGGCATAAAAGTATTCCAGCGCTATTCTGTGAAACTCAATAGTCTTGACCTCCATTGTTGTCACTGAGCTAGCTAATACAATGAAGTATGGGGGAGGGGGTGTTATAAAACTTTGTTTTCACTGAGTTCCCATTCAAAACGTTTTCCGGTGACCTCACTGTGTTTTTCAGAATAAGGGTTAAGCCTTGGTGCTGATCATTTGTACCTGCCTCGTGTGTGCGAATGTGCAGCAGATAATGATTTTAATTTGCATTTAAAGCGGTCATTATTACTAGATGTTTATATCTTCATTTTGTTTCAGGATTAAGAAATGAGTTCACACATAGGGAGATACTGCCTCGTAGACACAGTACACCAGGAAGGTACGGGGTCTCACCATACAGGGTAAGTACAGGAATTATAGCACTAAATTTTAGAATTTGAATTTTTACCTACTTGAAGTTATATGTCTCACTTATGTCTCACTACTGTGAACCACAACTTCAAGCGGTAAAAAATTACTTAGATTTGTCAAATTTAAATCAAAATATACATTATTCTACCAAACCTAATGATAATTTCTTTTTCAAATCTTCTTGTTTCGAAACAGTTATGCAGCCCTAACCCTTGTAGGCTGCATTGATTGTAAGTAGGATATTTTTCATTCATTTTAAGCTGGAATTGCTAACGCAATTTCCAGCTTCAAATAAATGAAAAATAAAATTATTTACGCAAACGATGTATATCCCAAAACTGAATTATTTGATTACCGTAACTAGCTTGAAATTAGCTTGAAGCGTTTACATACAGGCATAGCATTAATCTCGTCCCTGGGCCAGCAATGTGTTGTTAGCAGGTAGCGTTACTGTCTAGTCACATGCCAGACACGCAGCTGCCCAAGACGGTCAGTTGTGTTACAAAAGTGGCTTGTATTAATGTTGTACATGTACCCAGAAAATACGGACATGAGCCTCTGTTGTTACAGAAGGTAGTCCAGGCCAGCAAGCATGCTGCTGTCTAGTCCAACAATGTTACATATTGCTTTAACTGCAGCGCTTTATGATCATGGCTATGTATTTCATGTCGCACAACCTAACAATTTTTCCGTCTTTGAGCCATATTGTTTATTCTATTTTTTGTTCACACAGCCATCCACAATTCTCACCAATGTTGCTCGTGGTAACAGTACAACAGTGACACCATCACAGCAATACAGTGAGTCTAACTTTACTACACATATCATACATGATGTTTAGTTTAATTTCGAATTATTTATAGTTGGATAAATATCTAAATGACCTTGTTAAAGAGCTCTATAGACCACTCTATGTATATTATTTTAATCAATTTTATTTAAAAAAAAATTATGGTGCTTGATACATATATGGGATATCTGTACTTCAATTCCTCTCACTGAGAGGGTTAGAAAAAGTAACTTATTTTCATTGATTTGTGTACAACACAAACAAATTGTTACAGAATTATTTTTCATTACATTGTTAACTCAAAATATGGTGATGTATAATACTGTTTTTTTATTCAATGATTTATGTGAATTTTCAAAGAAATTGTTTCAGTTATATACATTATTTTTAATCTTCATTACAGGTAAAATTTTAAGCCGAAAGAACATGTTATCAGTCGATTGTCTCTGTAATGCATTGTCAGTGTTGCCTGCCCTTCTAACTCAAAACACTTCAGATTTTTATGCCAATAATGATCATGATTAAATATCTGATGATTTTCTGCTTCCATGTTGGAAAAAAGATTTAATATTTATAGCTTGTGTGTTATTTATATTAGCCTTTACATTCTATTATTATAGTCACTTTATCTGTCTAAGTTAAGTTTTTTGTGTTAAATCAGGTCCAGGCATCCACCAGATGGCAGGGCAGGGTGAGCTCGTTCTCCTTCAACAAATGCTGGAAGGTTTGTTATGAAATTCACCACCCTCACCCTGCTAACCCCTTGTTAAAATAACAAATAAACAAATTGATAAAATATTTTGTGGTAGGTTTTTATTTTATAGAATAAGTCAATTCAATGGGAGATGACTGTTTTTCATAAAATTAAGTATTTTCGTCATTTGAAGCTGGAAATTGCATTAGCAATTTCAGTTTAAAATGAGTAAATATAGTAACTTACAAGTCAGTATAACAAGGTTTTAATGTATTTTTCTAATCGATAATATGCAGTTAATTTTCTCTTTTAATATACATGTACAGTAGACACAGGAAAAATGGCCTTTCAAAACAGGTGGCTGTTCATAGGAGGTTCATTTGTATACAAAATGTCATCTATGTACAAAATGTCATGTATGTGTAATAGCGTGGGTCAAGCAATGTGTTAATTTAAATCTGTTGTACATTTTGAGCCCTACCTTTTGATCTCTGCCTTCCGCCTCGTTAAAACATTACCCTCTAAAGACACACTATTGTTTCACAGTCACATTGCCCTGATGTATCTTCTCATTATATTGTGTACACTATAGTGCAGAAGATTTGTGACAGAATTGCTCAGTTATACTCGCCGCCGATTTAAAAATGGTCAACCAGGATCGCATGATTTTCGTCGATTTCTACGTCAATTTTGAACAGATTTCCTTGAAATTTAGCAAAGCCAGCCATTTTCTATTAAAATTCTAACAGCGGTAAAAAATTCACAAAATTATATTGAATATTTCAAAAGTTAGACCATTTGACATGTAATAAAATTCTAGAATTAATTTAATGGGGTTATAGAGGGATGTCGTAATGTCAATTTACTACATGTCAAATAGTCTAACTTTTGAAATACGCTATATAATTTCACGAAAATTTCAGGGCTCTCAGGAATTGAATAAAAAATGGCCTTGCAAAATTTCAAGGAAATCGGTTTAAAATTGACAGAGAAGTCACCGGAAATCATGCGATCCTGGTTGATCATTTTTAATTTGATGGGGAGTATAGTGATAAAAGCACCAAAATGAGCATATTAATAGTCCATTATCTACCAGAATGAGAAAGTTTTAGTATATAGTATATTCACACACATGGCCCGGGCAGGGCTAGTAGCAAGGCATAAATGGACATTTATGCTCTGCTAACCAAATAGAGAATGCCAGTGACTCTTTCAACAGATACATTTCCCAAGTTGATACATTGCACTCTAAACACATGTGTATCATCACATTTCACTGATATTTATATAATAAATATTTCAGAGCATGCTGTGAATCTCCGTGATGAGCAGGGCATGACCCCGTTGATGTGGGCCTCGGCATACAGTCAGCCACAGGCGGCAGAGATGTTAATTCTTGCTGGGGCTGATATACGCCTCTGTAGTAATGACGGTCACACCGCTCTGATGCTGACGGCAGCCACTGGACACGAGCAATTACTGAATACACTGCTCGCTAAAAACGCAGACATCAATGCCATCAGCAAGGTGTGTACCGTAACCCTTGTCCTGCTGTTCACAGCAATTGTCGTTTTTAGGCCAAAAAAAATATATGCTTGTTCCCGATTTTTTGTCATATTAACCAGTGGGTAGGTAGGAAATTTATTTTATTTATTATTTTATTTTTATCACTTCAAACATTTGGTAGGTGAGATTTTTTTTTATTTGGTACCAAATTCACTTCCATGCATGTCTGATCTGTACATTACGGAACGATTTTTTGTTTTTTTGGACCCTTTTTGACCCCCCTCTCCTTTACGTAACGTTTTTTTGGTTTCTTTGATTACAGTCGGCCACTCATCCTTAAACTTGTGTTTTTTTTGGGGGGGGGGGAAATCGATAAAATAAATTTGGGTCGCACATGTTTTGATAGGGTCGGTCGGAAATCGGAAACAAACATTATTTTTTTTAGGCTCAATCCATTTCATTAGCTAAATAAATCACAGTTATTGAGAATAAAATGGCTGTTTAAACATCAAGATTTGTAAATATTTGGATAAGGGTTATAAGGATAAGGGTTAAGCTATTATGTTTGTTAAAAGTTATGTCATACTATGATACAACTTGTGAGTGAAGAGGAATTAAACATGTGCCACTGAGAATCGATTTAAAGAAGCATTTTTATTGACCAGTGAAATATTTTTTATACAATAACTTTATGATATAATTTGATTTGAGATGTCTATTTTTCTTCATTTTAAACTGGAAATTGCATCAGCTAAATATTTTAGCTTCAAATGAAAAATAGTAGCCAAAAATTTGGCAAGACAAGGTTTTCTCCCTGCGCTAAAAAAAATCTAATACGTTATAACTGGCCGTAGACCGATAGCATAGATATTCAAATGAAGTAGAAATACCCGACCAAAACATGTCTGATGATTTGAAACTGAAAATCCCTTTGGTGTCCATAACATTTTTTGATAATATTTTAGCACTGTAGTGGTTATTTGTTGATTGTTGTATTGTAGAGCGGAGACACTGCCCTGCTGTATGCCTGTCATTATGGACATTGCAAGTGTGTAAAGATACTGTTAGAATGGGGAGCTGACATAACGGCCACAAACCAAGTGGGGATTTCAGCGATGGAGACCGCTAACAGAACAAATAACAGACAAAGTAAGCAGTACATGTAATTGTAAGGTCTTTCAGTGCGGAGACCGACTTTAGACGTCAGAATCTGGTGTCTATAGATGTCAGATTCTGACTTCTAAGTCAATCCCCGCTCTGAAAGAATGAAATATTTATAACGACCTCAGACCCATAACACGATCAGTTTAAACAATAGTGTACTAAGTGAATAATAACCAGCTATTCCCCTATAATATGTATAAAGTTTTAATTTATTCTAAATTCAGATTAAAACAACAGATCAAGTCGACTTAGCACATTGTTATTCTTGTGAAAAGAAGGACATATCAGCATAGTATCTGTCCAACACATGACCAATTAGACTTGACACATTTTTATTCTGGTGTTGTATGCTTACGGGCTCTGTTTCTGGGACAAAAACGGTGCAAGTGCACTTAGCGCATTGTTATTCTGAGACTTGTGGGAAAACACAGGGGAGATGCCTGGACTTAGTTAATTAATGATCTAGGAACAATCTCTGCATATTCTGTATTCTGTGAGTAACAATGAGCTAAGTCAACTTGCTGTCTTGTTGACCACCGTTTTGCTTCTGTAGATGGTCTTGGAATGTAAAAAAATACTCACTTATCCACTGTCAAATTCCAATCGCTGTGTGTTTCATCAGTATAAGTCCAAATTTATACATGCTGATAAGTGGATTTAGCAGACTGTAGTTCTAAG
Organism: Flabesymbios commensalis; assembly: GCA_964017125.1. Lineage (NCBI taxonomy): Eukaryota > Metazoa > Annelida > Polychaeta > Terebellida > Flabelligeridae > Flabesymbios > Flabesymbios commensalis. The sequence goes on from OZ024908.1 coordinate 5,089,389, forward strand.
CAAAATGATAAACACAATTTCGCTGTCAAGTCGACTTGACCCACTATTGTTTTAGACCATCGAATATAGGTATTTAAATGAAGTGGAAAGAGCTAACTAAGTCATTTATAATGATTTCAAATTGAAAAAAATGAGGTCTTCATGGTTTAAAAAACACTATTTCAGCATTGTAAGGGCCAATGTGCCGTAGGAGTCAGCAGTACGTGATTTTCATTGATTTCTTATTTGACCCTTGAAGCCCTCACGATGCATTAAAGCATCATTTTACAACATAATTTTCCTACAACTGACTGTTTTAGAATGAATATTTCCATGAAACTGGTTTAACAATACATAGCAATTTTCTTTACTTTTTCACCCACATCAAATCATCTTCATCCACTACAACAGCAACTCGCGGCTTGTAGTGGATGAAGTTGACAATGATTAATTTGGGCTTGAAACGGTTAAAGTACTAATGACGTCCATAGCTGATTTCACACTTTTTTCTTAGTCATATAAAGAAGACAATTTTAAGCAAAAATAAGCATTAGATTTGCTAATATTTTTTAAACTAAATTGTACAAATTTTTCACCCACTTGAAGTTGTCGGTGGCGTCAGTGGTCAAGTGGGTAAAAATTAAAATTTTATAAATTAGCGGCTTAAGTGTTAATTCTCTCAAATTTATCAAATAAAGTATGATTTACATTTAGTCTCGCTGCAAGTTAAGACTAAAAGTTAAGACTAAAAAAAGGGTTTAAAATTGGTTGAGAATTGACTAAAAAAGCGGTGATAATCACTTGGTTTAGGGAATCTGACTCTAACAGTAAATGAGTAGAAATTCCTGGTGATTTACTGTATATATATTTCCAAGGATTGTCAAACCTGATAAAATATCTGAGATTGATTAAATCAAAATTGTGTTAGCAATCAACATATTGAAGTTAATGAAAAAACCCCCCACACAAATTATCCCATGGCATATATTCTCATTTTTCATTTATAGATTGCAATGATTATGAATGTATTAAAAAGTCAGTTATATCGATTGAAAAGTGTCATTTTGCTTACTTCACCTTTTAACCCTTTCACCACTGAAGCCCGTTTTATGTGCTGAATGCCATAGCATTCAGCACATAAAAACGGGCTTCAGTGGTGAAAGGGTTAGGTGAGTGGACCGTCTTTAGAAATCAGAATCTGACGTCTGTATCTGACATCTAAAGACGGTCCCCGTGCCATAGACCCATAACGTAGGTACGTATTCAAATGAAGCAGAAAGAGCTAACTAGCTAAAATTTTTATGATTATTTCAAATTCAGAATAATTTTTTGTTCTCCATGGTGTATACATGGTGTACACAAAAGTTGTAAGGTTTAATCCACTGTACAGCGACGTCTCTTACCATAGCATCTGCTTGTTATTATTTTGCTAAAACCTGATAAATATTTTCTGTTGCAGTTCTATCTGTTCTACGAGATCACATGATCAGTTTGCTGGACCCAACATGAGATGTGAGTCATAAGAAGTTATCTCTACCCCTCAGATGGTGATGATCAGCAGGTGGTCTGCCGGCGGGATTACAGCTTCCAACAATATTCATTATGGTGGAAATTATGGAATTCCCCACTGGAGTTGTGATGTTGAAATAGGCTACACAAGCTGGCGGGGCCAAGATGAATAGCAGTTACAATGGTGGAAATATATAATTCACCCAGATGTGATGTTTTCAGGCTGGCATCGCCAAAATGACAGAATTTATTATGATGGAATTAAATTGTTCCTTGCTGGGAGTTGTGATATTCAAATACGTTGCATGATGACAATTAAAATAATTAATTATGGGTGAAATAATTAATTCTACACTAAGGTTGTGATGAGAAACTCATTTGCAGGGCCAAAATGAACAAACTGTCCTCCGATGAAAGAAAAGATGTAAGAAAACCTGAGTTCTAATCTAATGCTACATGTGCATAGATGTGATTACTGATAGGCCCTATCACTTGTTGACAGCCAAGATGGTGATGGATGTGCGTTTCAAACTGACTTGGAAAAAACATCTTGTAACCCAGCTCTGAGCTAATAAATTAACATTTTGAGTCGCTTCAAGTTGTGATTAAACATTATTTGAATTTGCCAAATTTAAGTTGAAATGTATATGATTATCCCAGATTTGAGATATATTTAATTTTTAAAGCTCTTTATATAAGCCTATTAAAACAAAAGAAATAAAATTCTCATCAGTCAACGTCAGTGCTTCAAGGGTTAAGCTGCCTTGTTAAATTTTTGCACCACATGTCATATTTTGTATAAATTCATTAAAAAAAAAAAGATAATCCACTGAGATATTATATTTTGGTATTTTATAAAATCATTTTCGTTCTATTTGCCTTCGTGGTTGAAACTCCAACAGCTATTAATCTTTTTCATTGTAGTCGTTTTTAATCTGTTTTATTACCTGATTGTTATTGGGGATAAAATCTGTGTTTAAACATCAATATTTGCAAAGTTGTGGGTCGCAGTAGTTGATGAAAATTGAAGTCTTTATTGTAGCGATTTAAAGGTTAACAGCTTTAGATGAAGGAAAATGAGATGAAATAGGTGGATGCTGGCAGGGTTAAAATACAAAGGATGTAGGCCTACCCACCAAATTCCGGTTCAATGTTGGGCCAGCGTCACAGCCCATTGCTGGTTCAATGCTGGTCAATCGTCTAAGACACTGGCCCGACACTAATCCATCACTGGGTCTGCTGTATATTTTGCGCAAACACGTGGCAGTCACCCAATGCTGTTTCAATGCTGACCGACAGTCTTCGACGCTGGCCCGACATTGAAACAGCAGTGGGTGATTGTACGGTGTTTTCAGACTGCTGCATGAGGGTGACTATGCGGGTGACGATTTCTATCCCGGTGCCAGAAACGCCAGATAACACGATACATTGGCCCAATGCTGATTGTAATGCTGGGCCACTGTCTGCGACGCTAGGCCAGCATACTTCCAATCAAAACCCTTTAATCTAATCACTATATTTAATTGTGAAAGTATACACTTTTCAAAGACCAAAGTACTTAACCTAGGGACCTCAAATGGTATATTGCTTATTGTTCATAAGGACTGGTGTACAAAAAAGTCAACCGTTTCCCACACACAGCACCACTCTCTCTCCCCTAAATAGAACACAAACTCAGGCAAAATAAACTTAATAGGCTACTGGCCTACGGTCGGGCCTAATAATCATTGTCGATTGCAACTCAAAAGCCGAAACATTTATTCTAGTTCTACTACCCTTTAGTAGAACACGAATTTGTCACACAACTTTAAAATAAGTTAAAGCAATTTCCACAATAATTATTAGGTTTACCAGCGTTTGCTTCTCGTTCGAAAAAAACCCAATTCATCATCAGGGAGCAGCATTGGTTTCGGACTTGTGGTGTCTGTGGTCAAGGAAATGAAACATCAATCAAATTAACTTCCACATTTAAGGTTTATTTGCCATGTGATGAGAAAAACTCTGTACTGATCTTGAGATCAAGGCTGGTGAAGTCATAAGTTTAAGTTTCTTAAGCTTTCACAGCGAATGTAGGCCTAAACATGCTGTGCTAGTGTGGCTGTTCGAATAACACGAATAATTGATTAAAGACAGTTTACTGAACTGTGTGAGTTTTTTTGTAATCTTAAACCAACAAGGCCTTATAAAAGTGTATGTCAAGTCGAACTAATTGATTGAAGTTGGTCTAGAGTTTCAATTAAGGGATTTTTTAGTTCCCGCCTAAGATTGAGGGAGCTATGGATTCTGCCTCTGCCCTCTTCTTTTGCCTATAACTTCGTAGGAAAATAAGCTAGGATAACAATTTTTGGTATGTGGGTTACTCTCAGGTGGATAATGGACAGGTAAATATTTTTAATCTGAATTCAATACGCAAGGTCGCAGAGGAAAAAATGATGATGTTACGGCGTTGGGCCATCCGTGAACATTTCGTTTCCGGAGCATATCTCTGAAAGTACTTGTCCGATTGTCTTCAAATTTCACACACAACACTTTTGGGGTATATGAACTTTGACCTACTTTTGGTTCAGAACTATGACCTATTTAGACGTCATATTACAGTCATATTGCACATACATGTTCTCTAAAGTTGTGCCTTTTCAGGTTTTTGGACCTTGACCTTGAAGTTGACCCAGCACTTTGACCTAATTTATAACATCGGTAAATCCGACTGAAATATTTTGCGTAATATCATGAAAACGCTCAAGATAGCTAACCCATTGAACAAATTGTAAGGTTTCAGGAGAGGATGCATCTTGAAAAATTTCAGGTCGATAAAATTCAAAATGGCCGCCTATCGGCCATCATTCACCTCTACAGGCCTGATTTTAAAGAATATCATGAAAACCGCTCAAGATAGCTACACCATTACTATAAAACAAATTGTAAGGTTTCAGGAGAGGATGCATTTAAAAAAAATTCAACTCTATTAAACTCAAAATGGCCGCCTATCGGCCATTATTCACCTCGACAGGCCTGATATTGTGTAAACCGTGCTGGATAGCTAAACTATAAAACGAAATGTGAGATTTCCGGAGAGGATGCATCTTGAAAAAATTCGACATGATCAAATTCAAAATGGCCGATGTCGGCCATTATTCACTTTCACATGGCCGTTATATGTAAACCGTGCTAGATGGCTAGACCATTACTATAAAACAAAATGTGAGATTTCAGGAGAGGATGCATCTAGAAAAATTTTGACTCGATCAAATTCAAAATGGCCGCTTATCGGCCATTTTTCACTTTCACATGGCAGATATTTGGTAAACGGTGCTAGATGGCTAGACCATTACTATAAAACGATATGTGAGATTTCAGATGAGGATGCATCTTGAAAAATTTCGACTTGATCAAATTCAAAATGACCGCCTTTAGGCCGTTATCCACTTTCACATGGCCATTATTTGGTAAACCGTGCTAGATGGCTAGTTCATTAAGTACTATAGAGCGAAATGTGAGATTTCAGCTGAGGATGCATCTTGAAAAACAACGATACAATCAAATTTAAAATGGCCACCTATCGGCCATTATTCACTTTCACATGGCCGATAATTGGTAAACCGTGATATATGGCTAGAACATTACTATAAAACAAAATGTGATTTTTCGGGGGAGGATTTTTTACCTCGATAGCCCTGATATCAGGTAAACCGTGCTAGATAGTTAGACCATTACTATAAAAAAATGTGACGTTTCAGGAGAGGATGCATCTTGAAAAATTTCTACTCGATCAATTTCAAAATGGCCTCCTATCGGCCATTATTTACTTTCACATGCCCAATATTTTGCAAACTGTGTTAGATGCTAGTCCATTACTATAAAACAAAATGTGGGGTTTTGAAGGAGGATGCACCCTGACATTTTTTAACTAGTCTATATCGAATTCAAAATGATAATCAGCCATTATTTACCTCGATTGGTCTGATATTGGGTAATCTGTGCCAGATAAGTAGACCATTACTGGGTTACTGATTAGGATAAATAATTTAAATAGAGGTTTGCAATCTCTGACAGACTGTCTAGTTCTTATCTTACTCTTAGACTGAGCCTCTTAGACCTAGTTGTCTTGTGTCTTTTTTTTTACCTAGCCTAAGACTACATTAATAACGTTACCTACACAAAATTGCTCAAATCAAATTCTAATTCGGAGCGGGAGCTAACAGTAACATAAAAACGGATTTCTGCATGGGCACTGTGTGTCCCAAATGTCTTAACCCTTACAGCGCGGGGATCTGACGTCCACTAAAGTCGTTCCCCGCAATGTAAGAGTAAAAATATCCCCGCACTATAAGAGTAAGAATATCTATGATGGTCGGAGAACACTCTGGACTACATGGTTTATTAGTAGAGCTTTAGCTCTACTGTTAGCATGGTGTTGGTCTGAGTGTTTTTTTAGTAGAGCTTTGCTCTACTTTTTCGATGATGTTGAGTCTGAGTGGTTTTCTGTATGATTAATTTCACGGCAACAACTTTAAATTTGTGAAATTGGGAACATATCTAACTCCATATGTGTGTTAAGAATAACTTTTCTCGTTGCACCACGAAGCCAGATTTTGAGATTTTGGCTCAACTGATCAGATGAACACTGATAAAAAATGATGCATCAATTCCTATTTCCAATACAAATGTCAGCCATGTACATGTACATGTGCATGAGCTCTGTTAGGTGACGTCGACCTTAGCAATACACTTTGACCCTCAGTGCTTTGACCTGCCAGTACTGTATACGACACGTGACCTACTATGATCCAATGTTGTTTGAATGTTGGCCGACGTCGGCCCGACATTAAAACAACGTCTTGTGTTTGCTGGGAGTGCACCTGTCATTAATAGTAGGCCTAATACGGCAACGCTGACCAAATGTTGGGCCAGCGTCGTAGACGGTGTGCCAGCATTGAAACAACGCTGTCTGCATGTGATTGTCCAGCGGTATGCGTGTTTGCCTGTATGGTCAGTCTGTCCCAGAACATACACAACAACACTCAGCTGACACAAGGAGACGTTGAATCAATGTTGGTTCAGCGTTTGTCCACCATCTATGCCGTTGGACCAACGTTAATCCAACTTTGATTCGAAGTCTTGTCTCTGCTGGCCTGCCAATACAGTAATATGCCTATCTGCCACTCACTGCCCAACAAAACAAACATTCACCCGATGTGACATTAATGTTGGGCGAGCTTCGTAGACGATGCTCTAACATTAAACCAGCAAAAAAACAATTCATTGATATTAATTAATATATTTGTTGCCTAATTGTGAAACAGCTGCATTTTAGCTTTCGTTAAAACACTGACCCTGAAGCCCAGCTCAAGCTCCACTTCTGTGCCGTCAGGCTCTAGTGTAAAAATTCAGTGCTTCAAGAGTTGAAGACATCTTGTCAAAAAAAAAACAGCAACATGAATAGATTCAGTTTTCTATCATCACACTCGCATACATTATGCTTAACGCAAGGTGTTTTGAATTAGCAACCAGGTCTGTATTAGTTCAGTTATTACACTTCTATCCCCCGTCTGACGCAGCTTGGGCGGGGCTTATGGCGTCGCCTCGAATGTCTGGTCGTCCATTTGTCCGCATTTCGTTTCCGATCTTGGAAACCCATAGAGGGATTTCTTTTATTTTGCACGCATCCCTTAGGCCATTATTATCTTTAATATGCCTGATATCTGACAAACCGTGTATAAATAGATAGACCATTACTATGTCAAAAACGGCACGTATAGATTCAGTTTTCTGTCATTACATCGCACAAATTATGCCTAACAAATGGTGTTTCTGAATCAGCATTCAGTTCTGTAAATTTTGTTCAGTTTTTACGCTTTTTATCCATAGGTCATATCGATACTTTATAGAGAAAGAAATCTTTTGTCTGACTAAAGACGTAATTTTATATTTTCACATATTTATTGCATAGCTAAGTGATTTTAGTTCTGACCAATGTACCGCGGATGATAATATTGATATCGAATCCCCAGAAAACACAAGGCGTTGATCCAATATGTTGGTTTGACGTTGTGCCGATGTTGTAGAAGATGGACCAACTTCAAACCATCATTGAGTAGTGAGCATCACAACAACAAAAAGTGGAGCAAACGAGCGAGGAAACAATAAACGTAGGAGCAATGAATGACAGAATAATAAACGTGGAAGCAATGGACGCGACAGAACAATATGTGTTTGAATAATGAGCAATGAGCATTACAACAACAAAAAGTGGAAAGAATGAGCGACGGAATAATAAATGTGAAAGCAAGGAGTGACGGTAGGTCTACAATAGACGTGGAAGCAACAATGAGCGACAGAGCAAAAAACGTAGAAGCAACGAGCGACGGAACAATAAACGAGAAAGCAACGAGCGACGGAATAATACACGTAAGTAAGTAAGTAAAATATTTGCTTTACTTCACTTTTCGGCCAGTATGGCCATTTAAGTGAAAATTCCAGGTATTACAATATCCCATATTGTATAGTTAAAGTAGTAAAGGAAAGACAAAGCCAATAAAAGCATGATCGTACTAAAATATTCAGTTTAAAACGTTTGATATGATAAGATGACGATGCTCCTGACACCTATATATAACGAGTCTGATGACATGTTGTAGCGCCTGCACTATAACACAGTTTAATGAGTATAAAAATATCAGTATAAATAATGTAAAATATGAAGTGATTATAAAATGAACGACTTATCAAGTCACTATATCTCCATGAAATTGTTGTGATTGTGTAAAAACTACAAGTCAAAGTCAAAACAGTGTCATTGTCAAAACAAATAAATAATATATCCTATAATACTATATACTATAATCAAAAAAAGTAAACCCATTTAGACATAAATATGAATGACATAAACAATGAACAGAGAAACCATTAAGTAAGTAAGTAAATGTCTTCTTTACTTCGCTTTTCGGCCAGTACGGCCGGAGACATCATGAAACCACAAAAAATTCTCAAAAATTAAAAACTTACAGTGCCCCCACAGTTGGTAATAAGGTCTGTGATATTGGAGGACATCACAGAGTGATCACAAACCGTGAGGACACCGTAAGTCACCACAGGCTAATTGTACGGCAATGGCTTCTCCATGACATGCTGCATTATCCGCCAGGATGCCACAGAGAAACCTTTAAAACAATAAAGTGAAAAAATAATTATATGGCACTGGTTTCTTTCGGACATCCCGTCCATCGCCAGGATGCAAAATAGAAACCACTGCAAACACAAAAAAACAAATCATAGAGGAACTATGAGTAGACCCACAATGCCCCCACAGCTGGGGATCGGGTCTGTCATCGAGAACTAGCACGACAGAGCGATCACAATCCGTGAGAGCACTGTAAGGCACCACAAGTACAATGAAAAAATATATAAAATATAAATATGAATATATAAAGAATATATAAAGAATTTAAACTGAAAACCATTCGAAAATAAACATAACAACCTCAGTGCAAAAACCACCGGAAAGCAAACACAAAAAACTTCACGTCAAAAAAATAACAAAACCTGGTTTGATGAAAGGTTTGGGTGTGCTTGGCCTTCTAAGAAGTTGCCCAGGGGGGACCACGCGGAGGTGACACCCTTCCCCCCCCAATAATACACGTAGAAGCAACGAGCGACGGAATAGTAGTAGTAGTAAATCATTGCTTTACGTCACTTTTCGGCACAAAAGGTCTTTTAAGTGACATTATAATACGATAAAAACGTTGTAGTCAATTGATGAGATGAATGATGTACAGATAATGATGTGAGGGTGGGGGTGATAGGGCATGGTGGGTTATTGAGAGCGTTTTCCTTCGCTCGCCCGATAAGGGGTTCTGGGCATGTCTAGGGGATATACCCCCAGACATGCCCAGACGGCCGGAGACTTGAGTTTCGCTGTACAATTTAATGATGAAACTCTGTGGCATTTCGCGCAGCTCCGCTATCCTCGGGTCGGATAGTCCCCAGAGTAACAATAGGAAGGATCACTCCCTCTGGGTAACTCCATTCATCCCACGTGAGAGACCTTATGTCAAAAACGCTTTTGCCGGTTATTTAAGGCTACCACGGCCTACATCAGCGCCAGCACTGATGCGGGTGCTGCATTGGCTCTGCTGTTGAGCGGAGGAACCAGGGTACGCCACTGGCAATCCGCCCGAAGATAATAGCCAGATACGAGGAGGCTGCAGCTGCCCTTGGAGGATTGCTGTAGACCAGTGCTCCCGTACAATGCCGTAACAGCATCCAACAGACGAAACAGATCCCTAATGACCCTCCCCGGATGGGGGCGAAAAGTACTACTACTAGCAATCATCCCAGTACCCCAGCGACGGAATAATACACATAGAAGTCACAAGCGACGTAGCAACAAACGTGGAAGCAATGAGCGACAGAACAATAAATGTGGAAGGAATGAGCGACGGAACATTAAACGTGGAAGCAATGAGCGACGGAGCATTAAACGTGGAATCAATGAGTGACGGAACAATAAATGTGGGAGCAATGAGCGACGGAACATTAAGCGTGGAAGCAATGAGCGGCGGAACAATAAACGTGGGGCAGTGAGCAACGAAACAATAAACGTGGAAGCAATGATTGACGGAAGAATAAACGTGGAAGCAATGAACGACGGAACAATAAACGTGGAAGCAATGAGTGACGGAACAATGAACGTGGAAGCAATTAACGACGGAACAATAAACGTGGAAGCAATGAATGACTGAACAATATACGTGGAAGCAATGAGCGACGGAACAATAACCATGGAAGCAATGAGCAACGGAACAATAAATGTGGAAGTGACGAGCGACGGAACAATAAACGTGGAAGCAATGGGCGACGGAACAATAAACATGGAAGCAATAAGCGACGGAACAAAAAGCAAGGAAGCAATGAACAATAGAACAATAAAAGTGGAAGCAATGAGCGACAGATCAATAAACATGGAAGTGACGAGCAGTAAACGTGGAAGGAATATGAGCGATGGAACAATAAACGTTGATGTAGCGAGCGATGAAGAAATAAACTTTGGAGCAGTAGTAGTAGTAGTAGTAAATCATTGCTTTACGTCACTTTTCGGCACAAAAGGTCCTTTAAGTGACATTATAATACGATAAAAACGTTGTAGTCAATTGATTAGATGAATGATGTACAGATGATGATGTGAGGGTGGGGTGATAGGGCATGGTGGGTTATTGAGAGCGTTTTCCTTCGCTCGCCCGATAAGGGGTTCTGGGCATGTCTAGGGGACATACCCCCGGACATGCCCAGACGGCCGGAGACTTGAGTTTCGCTGTACAATTTATTGATGAAACTCTTTGGCATTTTGCACAGCTCCGCTATCCTCGGGTCGGATAGTCCCCAGAGTAACAATAGGAAGGATCACTCCCTCTGGGTAACTCCATTCATCCCACGTGAGAGACCTAATGTCAAACACGCTATTGCCGGTTATTTAAGGCTACCATAGTCTACATCAGCGCTAGCACTGATGGAAGCAATGAGCAACGGAACAATAAATGTGGAAGTGACGAGCGACGGAACAATAAACGTGGAAGCAATGGGCGACGGAACAATAAACGTGGAAGCAATAAGCGACGGAACAATAAACAAGGAAGCAATGAACAATAGAACAATAATAGTGGAAGCAATGAGCGACAGATCAATACACATGGAAGTGACGAGCAGTAAACGTGGAAGGAATATGAGCGATGGAACAATAAACGTTGATGTAGCGAGCGATGAAGAAATAAACTTTGGAGCAATGACTGTCAGAACAATAATTGTGAAAGCAATGAGTGTCGAAACAATGAGCGTTGATGTAGCTAGCGATAAAGAAATAAACTTTGGAGCAATGACCAGCTGAGCACCATGGGTTATTGCTCAGTCAGGATTCCAATCTGTATTGGAGCATGGGGCTACGGCCGGACAAATTTTATGTCTCACTAACACATTTACCTGACATGGGGGGCGGGACAGAATCGAGTTGAGATTGTATCAAGATCTAACGAGAAGAGCATAAGGGTCGCCCAACATCCTGGCCACAGTACATGGTGTGAGGGATTACCGAAAATTACCCTAGCCTATGACCCTCAGTGGTACCTTCTGGGCAGTGCAAGGGCGTTCACATCCAACCTGAAGACCTCTGGACCCGACCTTGTTTAGCTAACTGCTAACACTAGCCCTAAAACCAATACACGCCAGATCTGTTGGGGGTAGCGGAGATTTACTTATTGAATCTATCAGGCATTTATCATGGTGCAGGTGGGAGTTGCCAAGGGCAGATTTGTGTAACAGTGTCTGAAAGATGTACAGATCAAGTCACGGTGTTCTGACCCCCCGCCGATAGCTCAATGGTAGGGCACCACTTTACCTGGGGAGAAGGTCGGTAGTTCAATTGACACCACAAAAATCCTATATGGAAAACTCGGTCGATTTGGTACCAATAAAATCTAAGCAGTGTAAAGGCATGAAATATTTCTTACAAATGACAACAAAAAATTATAAGGCAAGTCAAGGGTTCAAACCCAGAACTGCCACTTAAAAAGATATGGGTCAAGGTTGCTGAACCTTATTGATTGAGCCGGATGGTTTGTGGTTTGTGTGTGGTACACGCTGTAGGTTCAAAGTCATTCGGCCTGAAGGATTATGATGTGGGTGGGAACAAGTCTCACGAATGACTATTCCCCTCAATGGTACCTTCTGGACAGTGCAAGGGATCTATGGGGGTTTACATCCAACCTGAAGATCTCTGGGCCCGACCTTCATTAGCTAATCCTAGCCTTAAAACATAATATATCTCTGTGGGGGAAATTGCCGAAAATTACCTTAACCCTAATATATACCTCGGTGTGAACAATTTCCATATCAATTTAACATGTTTAAGTGACATTTTTTGGGGTATTGAAACTGGCTTAAAAAATATTTGCTATAAGGGCCTTGAGGAAAATGGTTAAACATGAGGCAATACCTCTGATGTTTGTTCAATAAGTTCATGTTCGTACGCTACAATGGCATTCCTCATAACCACACATAAATTTAGACTGCTTTCCCAGTATACATGGTGCGTTCAGGCAAATTGATTTATTGAGACGGTGGGTCAATATTGACACACAACTGGCTGAACGTCACACTACAGTAACCCTTCTGAAACCTGTAGGCTGTACTGTTCCTAGTAACGTAAACATACTGAATCATCATTCTGATGCCAGCACACCGGATAGTGAATGTCCCGGATTAAAATAAATTATGGCAAAAATAACAAATAAATATAACCAAATACAACAGCTGTGGGTAGAAACTTCCGAGGACAAACAGAAAACACCAACCCAATGTTGTTGCAATGTTGTGTGAGCGCCGCAGATGGTGGCAACATTGGGACAACACTTCGTATTTCCTGGATACAAGTTTATTGTAAACATTTTATGCGAAATAACCTCAACAGTGGACTTGAATACATTTTGTTGCAAGTTCTGGATACATTTTCAATATTACATATTTTAAGCTGTGTGGTTCTCATTTAATATGTCCTAATATTTAGAGAGTTAATTGTACCAGGTGACGCTGAGGTTCGTGTTAATCACACCAGGTGACGCTGAGGTTCATGTTGGTCTGTTGTGTAAGTATTCTGTCGCCAGGTGTGGCTTGTGTGTCAGTAGGTGTGGTTGTTGTCTCTATCACCCACACTTCGTTCTTCCTGTATTTATCCTGGCCAATATACAGACGACCTGTGTCATCTCCACACATCCTGATAGGCTGCCTCATATCTTGTCCTCTGATCAGTTGTCTGACGTGACGTCCATCAACACTCAGCTCATCTACACGGTGATTGCGCCAGTCAGTGACATAGATAGAGTGACCTTGACGGACAATGTCACCAGGAACAAACCCCTCCTGACCCCGGTATGTGTGCTGTATCTCTCCCCTCTCAGTCACCAGCACAACCTGATTGTTAATATCGTCGATGATGACAAATCCAGGTGATGTGAGCTGAGCCACAGCTTTACCTGACCTCACACCCTGTGGCATGTTCACTCTGTGTTTCTCCTTACCTGATGTAGACAATACATGTATCACGTTATCAGCAAGATCACACACTAACAGCTGGTTGTCACGTACACCTAGACCACATGGACGATATTTAACCTTCACTGACCTTTGTGAGGTCAGCCTCCACACTTCATTGCGCTGGTCTAGTTTGATCCACAGTAACTGTTTGTTGACATAATCACTAATCACGAGTTGTGACTGTCCAGGAGGGAACCTCACCATGCTTGCAGGCTGGGACAGCCCCTTTATAGATAGTGCATGTGGCTGGTGTGGTGACGTCACAGGGTAGGCGTGAACAGATGACTGTCCTTGGTGTACGACCCACACAGTCTGATTCATAACCTCCAGAGCTATCACTCCGACCTGCTCTATCAGGGGTATCTTACACCGATCCACAGCTTCTGTATCTATGATCTCTCTCGTCACAGATACATCAGCCACCACTATGTCGCCCTGTGATGAGGTTGTTTTGAAGTCATGACAGCTCCAGACAAATGCAGGGATCTTTATTTTCCTAACCGATACCAGCCGTGATTGTATATCTCCTGCTTGTTGAACCCAGTCAAAGTCTCTGCCGTGACGCAGCATGTTGTCACTATATGATCTCAAGCTGGTTACGGCAATTTTACTAAACTCTTGTCCATCGTGTACTGTTATCATCACCTTCTCCTTTTGCTCCTGGATTTTATCTAAAGAGTTGAAGAGCTGCAACTTACGTGTTAGTCTTAGATTGATCAATTTAGAATTCATTTCAATGATTTTGTTGATTTGACGTTTGACCCTCTGTATGTCATCGGTTGATTGTTTCTCATGTTTTTCGCTGTCTTGTATTTGCTCATCTATTAGTTTAATTAATACGTCAGTTTCTTGTAGGACGCCTTTTAACTGTTGTTTGCTGATTTTCGCTTGTTCCTCTAAATCCACCAGTTTGTGTTGTCTGTGATCCCGTAGGAGACAAGTACCACAATCAGCAAGATCACAGTCAACGCAATACTTGTGGATAACATTTCTGGGATGAGTTTTACAATAGATAATAGGAGCTGCTTCATCCAACTGTATACAGGCCGATTGTAGGTCAACTTGATCTATTCGACTTACTAAGTTCGTGAGATAGTAGTTGTTCTTTATCTCCTTTAGTCCGCCTGATGGTATGGGGGAAACATCCTTACATAGTGGACAGGTTATAGTTTGATTTGATCCAGATTTTGTCACCCATCCCTCCAGACAACCATAGCAGAATGTGTGGATGCACGGAAGCAAACGTGGATTTTTGAATATGTCTGAACAAACGTTACAGTTGAGGTCTGAGGGTTCAACCAAGATCTTGTCACCCATGTTTGGTGATATGTCTGAACAAATGTTACAGTTGAGATCTGAGGGTTTCACCAAGATCTTGTTACCCATGTTTGGTGATGTAATCTATAACATAGAACAGAGTATGACAATTATTTATTTAGGCATCGCAGAAGGTTGCCCTCACGATGCATTAAAGCATCATTTTACATCCCTGAAAACAGGTTTAATTTTCCTACAAATAAGGGCTTTACAATGAAAATTTCCATGAAACTGGCTTTCCAATACATGACAATTTTCTTCAATTTTTAAACCACATCAAATCGTCTTCATCCACTACAAGTCGTGAATTGCGACAGCAATTCGCGGCTTGTAGTGGATGGAGATGACAATGGTAAATTCAGGCCTGAAAGGGTTAAACCAACATTTGCTGGATGTGTTGACTTTGGTGGTGGGGGTGGGGGGGAGGGCATCCCACCGGTCTTGTATGGAGCATAAAACTACAATAATTATTAGAAGTTGACTGTACCAGCTGTCGTTTGTATGCATTCTAGTAAAAAACAGCGCCCCCACCCCATCTGTAAAGTCTTGAATCCGCCACTGAATTCACAACTATAAATTGACATCTCAACTTTTCCGCCTAACGAAAGAAGAGGACGTGGCGCAATGGGTAGAGCGGGCCTCGCTAGTTTATGCATGCATCCCGGGTTGAACCTCACTAATCAAGTTTTGGTGTTTTTAGAGAAATATCTTTGCTTTTTCCTCCTCAGTGTGACTAGGCGATCACGTTAACGGCGGCTTCCTCGAGTTAAAGTGGAGACCAGTGTATCGCGTTTAATTTGCGCAGGGCCACGAGCTGGCCTTAACGTACTTAAGCCTTCATATCTTTAGATTACAAATGAAAAACATTAATTTTATGGTACAGTAGCATTGAGAGAGCCTAATTCTGTCAAGTGTGTTCATGATTATATTTCAACCCTTTCAACCCTCACGATGCATCAAAGCATCATTTTGCAGCTGTGAAGAATTCCCATGGGAATGTTCAATAATAACACTATGGGCCTACATTTGTGTATTTATCACCAATTTCAGGTCATTCTCATCTACTACAAGTCGAGAATTGCCACAGCAATTCGCGGCTTGTGGTAGATGAAAATTCATGTAAATTCAGGCTTGAAAGGGTTAATTAATAAACAGAATAAGATATCGCGATCAGGCCACTATGTTTTTTTTCTCTGTTTTAGATGAGCGCGCGCATTAGATTTAGGCCGCGCATTACTAAAAAAAAACATATGTTTTTTTCTGCCCAGCGCGCGCATCAGATTGTCGCCGATTTCTGGAAAAAAACAGCCAATTTCGGGAGAGAAAAAAACATTTCGAAAAAAACCAAGGTTCATTTCGATAGATAAAAAATATTTTTCCGGCCATGTTTTTTTTGGCTTGTTTTTTTCGTCGTCCTCATTAACTTTTTTTTAAATAGGTCGAAAGTTTTTTTTATTTTGTCCCCCTCATTAACTTCTCCAGAAATATGACCAATGTTTTCAAAAATATGTTTAATGTTTTTTTTTTCTTAAATGTTTTTTTTCCGCCCTCCCTCATTAGATTCTGGATTTTTTCTGATCTAAAACAGAGATATTAAACAAAGTGGCCTTAGGCACGTGACGTGGGATGCGACGACACACGCGACAATCGCGTGACTGTCCACACACCAACGCGACGACCTATTCAACATATGAGGCGCGACGGCCGGCGGCGCGACGACCGGCGCGACGCGCGACGAAAATGGAACAGTTTTGAAAAAGATTGCAAATAGTGTTTGAAAAACCAACGCGACGTTCCGCGCGGGACGTCGCGCGGGCAATCGTGGTGGTGTGTTTCACGCTTTGCGGTCAGAGCTGTAACAGCACTCGACTGCGTCTCGTGCTGTTACAGATCCGACTGTTACCATACTCGTTCCAATGCAGACAAAGATGTATTATTATATATTATTCGTGGTCTCAAATGCCCTAATTTTGATAAAAATATTATATTGTGTGTTTTTTAAAGCAATGAAGTAAACATTTACTGAAAAATTTATTTCACATATGGTGTATTATGATGTCACCTCCACCAAGGTCAACTGGTGATATGTAATCTACATATGGTGTATTATGATGTCACCTCCACCAAGATCAACTGGTGATATGTAATCTACATATGGTGTATTATGATGTCACCTCCACCAAGGTCAACTGGTGAATCAGCTGCAGCAGAAATCAAATAAATATTAAGATTTAATTTCCTCGTAAACTGAACTGATCTTCGTATCAGTGTCAATCGATGAAATTATACTTTTTACAGATTGTTTGTTGTGTATGAACATTACTCTGTACTGAGCTTCTCCGTCTGATCCGTCTGATCCAGTTTTCAGGAGAGATCAGCGTGAACAGAGACTGAACAAATGACTGACTGCGTATATAAATGGAAGATTCTTGTGCTGAAGAGGTGAAGTATGTGCAAGCAATGCCCCTCCCCGACACAATCAACGCTAGGCAGGACATGGTGCGTGTCGTGATGCGTGGCGTGATACGTGGCGTCATCCGTGGCGTGATGCGTGGCGTGATGCGTGATGTGATGCGTGACGTGATGCGTGACGTGGTGCGCGACGTGATGCGTGGCGTGATGCGTGGCGCGACGTGATGCGTGGCGTGATGCGTGGCGCGACGTGATGCGTGGCGTGATGTGATGCGTGACGTGATCAGTGGCGTGATGCATGACGTGATGTGTGGCGTGATGCGTGGCGTTATGCATGATATGACGCGTGACGTGATGTGTGACTTGATGCGTGGCGTGATTCGTGGCGTCATGCGTGGCGTCATGCGTGGCGTCATGCGTGACGTGATGCGTGGCGTTATGCGTGACGTGATGAGTGACGTGATGCGTGGCATGATGCGTGACGTGATGCGTGACGTTATATGTGGCGTGATGCATGACGTAATGCGTGGCGTGATGCGTGACGTGATGCGTGACGTGATGCGTGTCGTGATGCGTGACGTGATGCGGGGCGTGATGTGTGGCGTGATGCGTAACGTGGCGTGATGTGATGCATGACATGATGCGTGTCGTGATGCGTGACGTGATGTGTGGCGTGAAGCGTGACGTGGCGCTATGCGTGACGTGATGCGTTGCGTGATGCGTGACGTTATGCGTGACGTGATGCGTGACGTGATGCGGGACGTGATCAGAAGATGCGTAGTGTGATTTATTCTGATTTTATCATAGAGCCAATGTAGCGATTTTAATGATAGTCAGCACAGTATGTTTATAACATTATCCTGTGAATATATCGCCTAAACTAATATAAAGAATCAGTGACAGATACGTTTAGAGATTAATAAAAATGGCTAAATATGGTGGTAAAATTTGACACAATATTTTCACATGGTACCCATAACTCATTATTTCATTCATTTAGTCAGTCGGTCCACCAGTACAGTCAGCTAATCAGTGTATTCACTCTGTCGAAGATGACTTGTTTTCAATGACTGTGACGTTTTGTCTATTTTTCATTGCAGTATAATGTACGTCATTATCTCAAGACTGTCGGACAATTGAACATTCGAAGTGTCAGGTTGGACTGTTTGGTTGTGTAAATATTCGTGTATTTGTTATTGATTACACTATATTCTATTAGTCATTCCATTCACCGCCTTCACACATGTCTAGACTATAGTCTGGCCTGGAATTATGCTTATCTGAAGTGCTGTGGGAATAACAAACATTAACACAATAAATCTCAAATCATACAAAAGGCACAGAGGGTTTGGCAAAAGTCCTAAGTCAATAATCGTATTTAGGTTCGATGAGAACTGCATACTAATGCAAGACGACATTATTTGAGGGCTTCTATATTGTCGTCATTGGTTAAGCACTCCATAAGGTGAAAAAGGTTCATTTTAAGAAATCGAAGATCGAGTTTTTCATTCAGGAAAGTGTAAAGTATGAAATGAAAACATGGTATGTTCTGTAAAAAGTAAAAGGCCCCCAAGTAAATTACATAGGTATAGAAACATATATCTATGCAATTTAGTCATCACAATACACAGCGATAAACACAATGAAATACACATTACCAGTTGCAATTACATATAATACAACATACTGTAATCAAAATCAAATCATTCATTTATCAGACGCACCTATTTGAAATGCATTTGTCTTTTCATCTTTAAACTTCATGTTTCAGAATTGTCCGTACATAAGGATAAATAACAAACTTACACATTTTCGAAGAGTTAGGCCACTATGTTTTCTTCCCTGTTTTAGATGAGCGCGCGCATTAGATTAAGTCCGCGCATTACAAAAAAAAACAAAATTCTGCCCAGCGCGGGCAATGGATTATTGGCAATTTCCGAAAAAAAACAGTCAATTTCAGGAGATATAAAATATTAATCCAGTTAGGTTATTTTTGCTTGTTTTTGTCGTCGCCCTCATCAGGCCTATCTTTTTTAAAATAGGTCAATATTTTTTATTATTTTGTAGCCCTCGTTACCTTTTCCAAAATTTGTCCAATTTTTTTTTTTTTGTCGCCCTCATTAATTTTTCCAGAAATAGGTTATAATGACTTTATTTATTATTACATTGAAACCGTTTTAGTAGAAATACAATTATATTTATAAGATAATTTGGTTTCTCGTTTCCTTATATTTATTTGAATCGATATTATTATGGTGGTTAATAATGCTATTTTAAATGAATAACAATTCATTGTAAATCACATAAAGTGTATAATACTAACAAACAATCACCTGATCAGATGATGTGTGCTCAAGAAAACGACCAGCAAACACAAGACATTGAGCCAATGTTGGGTTAATGCTGGCCTAGCGTCGCAGACGATGAGCCAACATTAAACCAACATTGGCTTAATGGCTAGATGTGTCAGCTGCTTACCGTTCACTAAATAAGAATATATTGGGTCAACATTGGGTCAGCGTTGTTCCACCGTCTACGACACTGGGCCAACATTGAGTCAACATTGGTCCTATTGACAATGATATCGATGGTTTTTGTATCTCAGAAAGTTGGTTATGTGAATCTGGGGATAAAAAAGTGATCAAAGATCTTACACCTGACGGTCACAAATTTATCAATGTCCCAAGGAGCAAAACATGGATGTGGCATCGGCATCTACAGAGAATCATATAAACTTAATCATGGTAATACTAAGACTGATTTCAATGCTTCTTTTTTTTTGAAAATTGTGAACTTACGCTCAATTCATCATCTAGTTCATTAGGTATCGCAATTATTTACAGGAGACCACCATCTAAAAAACACAAAATCTCTTCAGGTGAATTTTTTGAACAATTCAGTGAATTTCTCGAAAAATATGCTGATGGTACTAATAATTGCATGATAGTCGACGATTTCAATTATCATTGAAATAAGCCAGACGACACGAAGGCAAATCGTCTGAGACTTCTTTTAGCTAGTCTCAATTTCAATCAGCATGTGACCGAGCCGACACATACTAGTGGTTATACATTGGATCTTGTAATTACACCACGCGAGTCCACATTTCGTCATTCAGTATGCACATCATCGTTCATATCTGACCATGCTGCAATACACTGTGATTGAGACATTCAAAAACAACCACCTGCTAGCATATTAGCTACATTCAGAAGATATAACAAACTTAACAAGAAGATCTGGCTGCTTGCTTTCTTGACACTTCATCTGACCTGGATGATCTGATTGATCAATTCACGTCATCAATTAATTGGCATTATTAACAAACATGCTCCGCTCACAACCAGAAAAATTCCCATCAGATAATATTTTCCCTGGTATTCGATCGACATTAAGCTTGCAAAGCAAGAACGTAGAAAAGCAGAACGAAGATGGAAGCACACTGGGTTAACTATTCATAGAGATATTTTCAAATACCATCGCCGCAAAGTGAAGGAGTTAATAGCTAAAGCGAAAGCAAAATATTATCAAGATGTCATTATTGAATGTTCTGACTCAAAATCTCTCTTCCGAGTTATGGATCACCTTCTCAAGCGTAAATCAGGGCCTAAACTTTTATCTTTCACATCAGCTGAAGGTCTCTCAAACAGATTTGCAACTTATTTCTCGGATAAAATTACTAACATCCGTACAGTGATACTGGAGAAACAAAAACCATATGATTATGATAATAAACCACCTAGTGTGATTACACCAAACTTGATCAGCTTTGATACTGTCTGTCCTGTAACGGTTGAAGAAATTTGCAAAACCATCATGTGCTGCTCCACAACATCATGTGTGCTAGACCCACTTCCAACGCAATTGTTAAAAACAAATGTTGATATTTTATCACCTGTTATCACACGAATAGTCAATTTATCTCTAACTGGAAAATTTCCTTCTTCACAAAAATCAGCAATAATAACATCATTGCTAAAGAAGGCCTCACTCGATCCGGTATCATTTAAAAATTATCGTTCTGTGTCTAATCTAACATTTGTTTCAAAATTACTTTAGCGAATTGTAGCAAAACAACTACATGATCATCTTTCACAACACCACCTGTATGAGAAGCATCAGTCAGCATATCGGAAACGCCATAGCACTGAAACGGCATTAACACGTGTTCAAAATTACATTTTGAGAGCTATGGATGACAGTAAGGCGACAGTCTTGGTGTTACTTGATCTCTCTGCAGCTTTTGCCACTGTTGATCATAATTTCTTGTTGGAAAGATTGAAGCAGTGTGGTATTTCATGTAGAGCTCAGTCTTGGTTCAAATCTTACTTGGAAGATAGATCTCAAAAGGTTCACCTTCATGGAAGCAGCTCAGCTTGTCATCATTAAGATTCGGTGTTCCACAAGGGTCTGTGCTGGGTCCAATTTCATACAGATCTATACCATCCCCCTTCGTCGCCATGGTGTCCAATATCATCTCTATGCTGATGACACTCAACTGTATGTATCCTTTGAGGTTGGTGATGTAGTGGATCTCTTGAAGGCTCAACGTCGAATCGAGATGTGCATAGCTGAGATAAAAGCAGGGATGGTGATGTTCATGTTAAAGTTAAATGACGATAAAACAGAATTAGTTATCATAGCACCACCATATTTTCTTCATCAAAATAAGGTACCACTGTCTAGTGTGCAAGTGGGAGATAGTGGAATATCAACATCTAGATGTGCCCGTAACATCGGCGTAATGTTTGATCATCATATGGATATGACAACACAGGTCACTAGGATGTGTCAATCAATCGATCAATCAATCAATCAATCAATTAATCAATCAATCAATCAATCAATCAATCAATCAATCAATCAATCAATCAATCAATCAATCAATCAATAAATTAGTCTGTCAGTCAGTCAGTCAGTCAGTCAGTCAGTCAGTCAGTCAGTCAGTCAGTCAGTCAGTCAGTCAGTCAGTCAGTCAGTCAGTCAGTCAGTCAGTCAGTCAGTCAGTCAGTCAGTCAGTCAGTCAGTCAGTCAGTCAGTCAGTCAGTCAGGCAGTCAGTCAGTCAGTCAGTCAGTCAGTCAGTCAGTCAGTCAGTCAGTCAGTCAGTCAGTCAGTCAGTCAGTCAGTCAGTCAGTCAGTCAGTCAGTCAGTCAGTCAATAAGTCAGTCAGCGTATTGACTCTGACTTGAGGTTGGCTTGATTTAAAGATTAGTGTCTATTTTTCATCCTTTTTGATGTATGTCAAATGATTTCTTCATTTCATTTTTAATTGAAGAATGTCGGACAATTGAACACTCAAATAGTAAGGTTGCACTGGTTGGTTGTGTAAATATTCGTGTGTCTCTTATTGATTCTATATTATATTGCTCATTTCATTCACTGCCTTCACCTGCCATGGATCAATGATGAGTGTAAACATGATAATCACACATGTCTAGACCAGTATGATCTGGAGGGCGTGGACCTGGTGCAGTGGTTAAAGCTACCTGCTTGAAAAGTCGGAGATCGCGGGTTCGAACTCAACTCTGGCCTTTAAGTTTCAAAGAAACAAAATAGTGCTTCCCCGCTCACTGGTTAAAATTCAATATAGCAATATAGTGGAGAGCCTCTGTGACCGAGAGGTAGCGCGCTCGACCTTTGAATTTCTAATCACGTGTCTGGAGGGTAGTGTCATCTCATTCGTGTCACCATAAAACCCAATTCATTCAGTGTGGCCTGGAATTACGCTGATCTCAAGCTCGGTGGGAATAACAAACATTTACACACAAACCTCAAGTCGTACAAAAAAACCCCATAGGGCTTGACAAAAGACGTCGTTGGTCACTAAGCAAAACATCATATGGAAATAAAGAAGGTTTGCGAGGCAACGGAATGGTCATTTTTTTAAATCGAAGATCGAGTTTTCTATTTAAGACATTGTAAAGTATGAGGTGAAAACATGATATATGATGTGACAAAAATAAGGCATGCGAGCTATGAAACAAAAACCTATGTAATGTACTTATAATAATACACAACGGTAAACCCAATAAAATACAAATTCACAAATAATACAACAGAGTATCATCAAAATAAGACCATTCATTTATCAAACACTCTTACGTTTACTGTTGCACTGATTAAATGAAAATAAAGAAAAAAAAACCCTGCTCTATTTGTTAAACCGTGTAATGTAATTACTCACTTTAAATCATTTCACTTGCAAGATTAGTTTCATATTTTTAAAAAATTTGAAATGCACTTGTCCTTTCATCTTTACACTCTCAGAGTTGTCCTCACATAAGGCTAAATAACAAACATACACATTTTCGAAGAAACTTTTTATTGTTCTATTGAAACCGTTTTAGTGAAAAAATATAAATTATAGCAATTATAGCAATAAGGTAATAGTAGTTATAAAATAATTGCTATTGTCTTATTTATTATAATCAGTGACTTTCTTTATTTGTATTGAGATTATTCTGATGGTTAATAATAATTTATGATATAAATTGATAACACGTCATTATTTTTAGATCACTTTGGACATAAATGGTATAATATTTTGAGGTATACAGCTTTAATGTGACGCCTCTCAGGATACGCGTTGTAAACAACAAGCAACAAACACATGATGAGTGCTCAAGAAAACTCAAGAAACAACAAACACTAGTCATTGAGCCATTGTTGGTGTAATGATAGCCCAGCGCCATAGACGATGGGCCAGCATTAAGCCAACATTAGTTCAGAGTCTAGTTTAATATGGGTGCTGATCCCTGAACGTCAATAATACCTCACATTACACGTTGAGTCAACCTTGGGATAATGTCGGTACACCGCCTACGGCATTAAAGCTGGGTCGTTTACATTGCGGCGGACCTCACTCATGTTGGTCTCACTACCTCAGGTGCGAGTCCCATTGAAACAAATGCAAACTGTCTCAATTCCACAGAACGATTTCACCATTTTTCGCCCTCTCAACCATATTGTGTCACATGTCATGATACATATTGAAATGTCCTTGTTTAAAAACATTTAAAAACAAATACGCTATGGGTATGCTGGCCAGATCGACAAATTATGAGCTACGTACCCTAGCGTGTAAAGTGTCACCACAGTTCAAATTGGGCTAAAATCCAGACCAGACACACAACATTTTAGCACACTGTATCTCTGCGAGATTATCATGAAACAGTTATATCTGATATCCTTGACGAAGGAGATGTGTGCTTATTAAATATTCCCAAAATTAGTTTGTTTCACTAAAGAACAGCCGAATTGAACTTATTTTGTGTGATGATTCCATCATTACTAGACACCTGCCTGGATTCCGCTTTACTTAGGGTGGTGGGACCATGTGGACGTTGATCATGCTGCGCATGCGCGCCATTGCATTGTGCGCCCACAATGTTTCCTCAGCGAATCATGACGTCCCACTTTCATTAATCTGGAGACATCAAGTGAGGGGATTGATTGATGATAAGACGACCAAATAGAAAAATTGAACAATATCGGAAAGATAGAAGAGATAGAAAACTCATAGATCTGTAGATTAATTTCTGACAATTGGTGTGGTGACTGGCGAATGATGAACAGTATTGGTGTATATATGTAGAGCAGCAAGTAGTTCAGCCACTAGGTCAATGAAAAAGAACGAAATTCGATAGACTCGTAGATCCGAATGTACGAGGCGCGTAACGCCGAGTATATTCGGATCTACGAATCTATTGTAATTGAATTTTTTTCTTCGACTTAAAATACACAAAATAGGTACCGCTACATCTCAAGATTTGACATAGACAAAATTAGAAAAGAGTTTATAGGTAGCATGTTGACATAGACAAAATTAGAAAACAGTTTATAGTTAGCATGATAAAAAGTGAAAGATTAGCCATGCAGTTATACAGTGGCGTGTTAAAGCCTGTATATAACAGTAGATTCGTAGATCCGAATCTACTGTTTTAACTAAAGTCACCGGTCTATTTAATTAGAGTTAGACGCAACTACAGGGATTAGCATCAGAGTTGGACGGCATAGCAAAAGCTGTGTTTTACATGGTGGTAGCCAGTGTATGCCATTTCATGAAAATTGTGAGTGTAACCCTATTCAAATAATATATTCACCTATAAAGACTGAATGGCAGTGAAATCACCACGCTAAGGCGTTATTCCAAGGAGATGAAAATCCTTATCAAATAATATACAAATCATTGATCAGACAAGGACGCCTTAAATACTATATTCCAATAGATCCAGACTAACCCTTAGAGTACTGGGCTAAGAAATTACATTTTTCAACCACTTGATGTTGTGTCTCGCTACCGCGAGCCACAACGTCAAGTGACTGAACATTTGTGAAATTTAAGTCTCAACATATATCAGTGTTTTAAGAATGTCTACTGTCGTCGACATCACTGTTCTAAGTGTTAATAATAATGATATATGGCATTATTGATCTCATAACCTTAACCCTTTCACCATTAAGAACGACTAGAGTCGTTTTAATCCCTTTTATTAGCCGATTAACTCACTGTGTCTAGATTTGTTTGGTCTCAAATTAGACAGATATGAGTAATCTTTACCCACTTGAAGTTGTGGATCGCGGTAGCGATACACAACTTCAAGTGGGTGAAAAATCATCTTTATTTCATTTAGCGCCTGAAGAGTTATTAATAAATCCAGCACTAAGCACCACAGACATAGGCCCGTCCCTGTAAGATACAAAATATTATCTCAATGCTGCTGCAAAGCAGAACCATCGTTTGCGGCACTGGGCCAACATTACAACGGCATTGGATGAATGAACATCAAGCAGGTGTGTCTTTATGATCCCTGAGCAAACGATGAGTCCGCCCACGCATGCGCGTCATGTCGTTTTCTAAATATTATGGTTCAGTGAAGCAAAGCGACCTACTTAATCAAGTTGACAGCGCGAAGGGGCGATTAAAGGATAGAAATAATGGCGATGTTTTCACGATGTCGCGCGAAGAGATGGATATTTTATTGTACCTTGATTTAAAACTTGAATTTTAAAACAACTATTTTTATCATGACTTTTTCCTAAGGCCCGCATCAACAACTTCGTCCGTTGTGAAATTTATCCTAAACATATAATAAAGAAATTTAATCAAGACATCGGCTATATAGGCAATAGTTATATCGATAATGTCGCGTTGATACTTTCTGATATGATTACATCGAGGATACATCGTCAACCGTTGCACGAGAATGGCAAAAGCATCGCCAATATGTCGGAGATATGGGCTAGAAAAAGTTGTATGTGACGATTTACCTCACTGAACGTTGGCCGAATAACGTATGATGGCCGGCGATATATCGCTGATTGATCTTGAATGTCGTGAGCTGGTCGGCGATATATCGCAGATTGATCTTGAATGTCGTACTCTGGTTGGCGATATATCGTTGATTGATCTTGAATGTAGTGTGCTGGTCGGCGATATATCGCTGATTGATCTTGAATGTCGTGCTCTAGCCGGCGATATATCTCTGATTCATCTTGAATGTCGTGCTCTGGCCGGCGAAATATCTCTGATTGATCTTGAATGTCGTGCACTGGTCGGCGATATATCTCTGATTGATCTTGCATGTCGTGTGCTGGTCGGCGATATATCTCTGATTGATCTTGAATGTCGTGCACTGGTCGGCGATATATCTCTGATTGATCTTGCATGTCGTGTGCTGGTCGGCGATATATCGCTGATTGATCTTGAATGTCGTGTGCTGGTCGGCGATATATCGCTGATTGATTTTGAATGTCGTGCACTGGTCGGCGATATATCGCTGATTGATCTTGAATGTCGTGCACTGGTCGGCGATATATCGCTGATTGATCTTGAATGTCGTGCTCTGGTCGGCGATATATCGCTGATTGATCTTGAATGTCGTGTGCTGGTCGGCGATATATCGCTGATTGGTCTTGAATGTCGTGAGCTGGTCGGCGATATATCTCTGATTGATCTTGAATGTCGTGCACTGGTCGGCGATATATCTCTGATTGATTTGAATGTCGTGCACTGGTCGGTGATATATCGCTGATTGATCTTGAATGTCGTGAGCTCGTCGGCGATATATCGCAGATTAATCTTGAATGTCGTACTCTGGTTGGCGATATATCGTTGATTGATTTTGAATGTCGTGAGCTGGTCGGCGATATATCGGTGATTGATCTTGAATGTCGTGCTCTGGTCGGCGATATATCGCTAATTGATCTTGAATGTCGTGTGCTGGTCGGCGATATATCGCTGATTGATCTTGAATGTCGTGTGCTGGTCGGCGATATATCGCTGATTGATCTTGAATGTAGTGCTCTGGCCGGCGAAATATCTCTGATTGATCTTGAATGTCGTGCGCTGGTCGGTGATATATCTCTGATTGATCTTTAATGTCGTGTGCTGGTCGGCGATATATCGCTGATTGATCCTGAATGTCGTGCTCTGGTCGGCAATATATCGCTGATTGATCTTGAATGTCGTGTTCTGGTCGGCGATATATCGCTGATTGGTCTTGAATGTCGTGCTCTGGTCGGCGATATATCGCTGATTGATCTTGAATGTTGTCCTCTGGTCGGCGATATATCGCTGATTGATCTTGAATGTAGTGTTCTGGTCGGCGATATATCGCTGATTGATCTTGAATGTCGTGCACTGGTCGGCGATATATCGCTGATTGATCTTGAATGTCGTGCACTGGTCGGCGATATATCGCTGATTGATCTTGAATGTCGTGAGCTGGTCGGCGATATATCGCTGATTGATCTTGAATGTCGTGTGCTGGTCGGCGATATATCGCTGATTGATCTTGAATGTCGTGCTCTGGTCGGCGATATATCGCTGATTGATCTTGAATGTCGTGCTCTGGTCGGCGATATATCGCTGATTGATCTTGAATGTCGTGTGCTGGTCGGCGATATATCGCTGATTGATCTTGAATGTTGTGCTCTGGTCGGCGATATATCGCTGATTGATCTAGGATGTCGTGCTCTGGTCGGCGATATATCGCTGATTGATCTTGAATGTCGTGTGCTGGTCTGCGTTATATCTCCTATTGATCTTAATGACTTTGTCAGCGATATATATCAGATGTACATCTGGAAGAAATTTGGATGCACGCATTTCAATTTTTGTCATGTCCTGATGATTTGGTGAAGCTTGGCAATTTTTGCGTATATAGCCTACATCGCTGATAATTCGTAACCTACTGGCACAGAGTGGCACTGCCCAAACTCATGCATTGCTTAGGCATCAGTCCCGGGGCAATAAATGTGGGGGTAATTATAACAGAATAATAAAAACAGAAAAAATAAGCGACGGAACAATAAACGTGGAAGTAATGAGATACGGAACAATAAACGTGGAAGCAATGAGCGACGGAAAAATAAACGTGGAAGCAATGAGCGACGGAACAATAAACGTGGAAGCAATGAACGACAAAACAATAAACGTGGAAGCAATGAGCGACGAAACAAAAACATGGAAGCAATGAGCGACGGAACAATAAACGTGGAAGCAATGATTGACGGAACATTAAACGTGGAAGCAACGAGCGACGGAACAATAAACGTGGAAGCAATGAGCGACGGAACAAAAACATGGAAGCAATGAGCGATGGAACAATAAACGTGGGAGCAATGAGCGACGGAGCAATAAACGTGGAAGCAATGAGCGACGGAACAATAAACGTGGAAGCAATGATTGACGGAACAATAAACGTGGAAGCAATGATTGACGGACAATAAACGTGGACGCAATGAGCGACGGAACAATAGACGTGGAAGCAATGAGCGACGGAACAATAAACGTGAAAGCAATGATTAACGGAACTATAAACGTGGAAGCAATGATTGACGGAACAATAAACGTGGAAACAATGAGTGACGGAACAATAAACGTGGAAGCAATGATTGACGGAACAATAAACGTGGAAGCAATGAGCGACAGAAAAATAAACGTGGAAGCAATGAGCGACGGAACAGAAAACGTGGAAGCAATGAGCGATGGAACAATAAACGTGGAAGCAATGAGCGACAGAAAAATAAACGTGGAAGCAATGAGCAACGGAACAATAAACGTGGAAGCAATGAGCGACGGAACAAAAACATGGAAGCAATGAGCGATGGAACAATCAACGTGGGAGCAATGAGCGACGGAACAATAAACGTGGAAGCAATGAGCGACGGAACAATAAACGTGGAAGCAATGATTGACGGAACAATAGACGTGGAAGCAATGATTGACGGACAATAAACGTGGACGCAATGAGCGACAGAACAATAGACGTGGAAGCAATGATTGACGAAACAATAAACGTGAAAACAATAATTGACGGAACTATAAACGTGGAAGCAATGATTGACGGAACAATAGACGTGGAAACAATGATTGACGGAACAATAAACGTGGAAGCAATGATTGACGGAACAATAAACGTGGAAACAATGAGTGACGGAACAATAGACGTGGAAGCAATGATTGACGGAACAATAAACGTGGAAGCAATGATTGACGGACTAATAAACGTGGAAGCAAGGATCGACGGAACATAAAACGTGGAAGCAATGAGCGACAGAACAATAAATGTGGAAGCAATGATTGATGAAACAATAAACGTGGAAGCAATGAGCGACGGAATAATAAACGTAGAGGCAATAAGACACGGAACAATAAACGTGGAAGCAATGAATGATGGAACAATAAACGTGGAAGCAATGAGCGACGGAATAATAAACGTAGAGGCAATAAGACACGGAACAATAAACGTGGAAGCAATGAGCGACAAAACAATAAACGTGGAAGCAATGAGCGACGGAATAATAAACGTAGAGGCAATAAGACACGGAACAATAAACGTGGAAGCAATGAATGATGGAACAATAAACGTGGAAGCAATGAGCGACGGAACAATAAACGTGGAAGCAATGGTTGACGGGACAATAAACGTGGAAGCCATGATTGACGGAACAATAAACGTGGAAGCAATGAGCGACGGAACAGAAAACGTGGAAGCAATGAGCGACGGAATAATAAACGTGGGAGCAATGAGACACGGAACAATAAACGTGGAAGCAATGAGAGACGGAGCAATAAACGTGGAAGCAATGAGCGACGGAACAATAAACGTGGAAGCAATGGTTGACGGAACAATAAACGTGGAAGCCATGACTGACGGAACAATAAACGTGGAAGCAATGAGCGACGGAACAATAAACGTGGAGGCAATGAGCGACAGAACAATAAACGTAGTAGCAATGAGCGACGGAACAATTAACGTGGGAGCAATGAGCGACGGAACAATTAACGTGGAAGCAATGAGCGACGGAACAATAAACATGTAAGCAATGAGCGACGGAACAATAAACGTGGGAGCAATGAGTGACGGAACAATAAACGTGGAAGCAATGAGCGACGGAACAATAAATGTGGAAGCAATGAGTCACGGAGCAATAAACGTGGAAGCAATGAACGACGGAACAATAAACGTGGAAGCAATGAGCGACGGAACACTAAACGTGGAAGCAATGAACGACGGAACAATAAAGGTGGAAGCAATAAGCGACGGAACAATAAACGTGGAAGCAATGAGAGACGTAGCAATAAAAGTGGAAGCAATGAATGACTTAACAATAAACGTGGAAGCAATGAGCGACGGAACAAAAACGTGAAAGCAATGAACGACGAAACAATAAACGTGGAAGCAATGAGCGACGGAACACTAAACGTGGAAGCAATGAGCGACGGAACAATAAATATGGAAGCGACAGAACAAAAACGTGGAAGCAATGAGCAACGGAACAATAAACGTGGAAGCAATGAGAGACGGAACAAAAAACGTGGAAGCAATGAGTGACGGAACAATAAACGTGGAAGCAATACGCGACGGAACAATAAACGTGGAAGCAATGAGCGATGGAACAATAAACGTGGTAGCAATGAGCGAAGGAACAATAAACGTAGGAGCAATGAGCGACGGAACAAAAAAACGCGGAAGCAACGAACGATGGAACAATAAACGTGGAAGCAATGAGCGACGGAACAATAAACGTGAAAGCAATGATTAACGGAACTATAAACGTGGAAGCAATGATTGACGGAACAATAAACGTGGAAACAATGAGTGACGGAACAATAAACGTGGAAGCAATGATTGACGGAACAATAAACGTGGAAGCAATGAGCGACAGAAAAATAAACGTGGAAGCAATGAGCGACGGAACAGAAAACGTGGAAGCAATGAGCGATGGAACAATAAACGTGGAAGCAATGAGCGACAGAAAAATAAACGTGGAAGCAATGAGCAACGGAACAATAAACGTGGAAGCAATGAGCAACGGAACAATAAACGTGGAAGCAATGAGCGACAGAAAAATAAACGTGGAAGCAATGAGCAACGGAACAATAAACGTGGAAGCAATGAGCGACGGAACAAAAACATGGAAGCAATGAGCGATGGAACAATCAACGTGGGAGCAATGAGCGACGGAACAATAAACGTGGAAGCAATGAGCGACGGAACAATAAACGTGGAAGCAATGATTGACGGAACAATAGACGTGGAAGCAATGATTGACGGACAATAAACGTGGACGCAATGAGCGACAGAACAATAGACGTGGAAGCAATGATTGACGAAACAATAAACGTGAAAACAATAATTGACGGAACTATAAACGTGGAAGCAATGATTGACGGAACAATAGACGTGGAAACAATGATTGACGGAACAATAAACGTGGAAGCAATGATTGACGGAACAATAAACGTGGAAACAAAGAGTGACGGAACAATAGACGTGGAAGCAATGATTGACGGAACAATAAACGTGGAAGCAATGATTGACGGACTAATAAACGTGGAAGCAAGGATCGACGGAACATAAAACGTGGAAGCAATGAGCGACAGAACAATAAATGTGGAAGCAATGATTGATGAAACAATAAACGTGGAAGCAATGAGCGACGGAATAATAAACGTAGAGGCAATAAGACACGGAACAATAAACGTGGAAGCAATGAATGATGGAACAATAAACGTGGAAGCAATGAGTGACGGAATAATAAACGTAGAGGCAATAAGACACGGAACAATAAACGTGGAAGCAATGAGCGACAAAACAATAAACGTGGAAGCAATGAGCGACGGAATAATAAACGTAGAGGCAATAAGACACGGAACAATAAACGTGGAAGCAATGAATGATGGAACAATAAACGTGGAAGCAATGAGCGACGGAACAATAAACGTGGAAGCAATGGTTGACGGGACAATAAACGTGGAAGCCATGATTGACGGAACAATAAACGTGGAAGCAATGAGCGACGGAACAGAAAACGTGGAAGCAATGAGCGACGGAATAATAAACGTGGGAGCAATGAGACACGGAACAATAAACGTGGAAGCAATGAGAGACGGAGCAATAAACGTGGAAGCAATGAGCGACGGAACAATAAACGTGGAAGCAATGGTTGACGGAACAATAAACGTGGAAGCCATGATTGACGGAACAATAAACGTGGAAGCAATGAGCGACGGAACAATAAACGTGGAGGCAATGAGCGACAGAACAATAAACGTAGTAGCAATGAGCGACGGAACAATTAACGTGGGAGCAATGAGCGACGGAACAATTAACGTGGAAGCAATGAGCGACGGAACAATAAACATGTAAGCAATGAGCGACGGAACAATAAACGTGGGAGCAATGAGTGACGGAACAATAAACGTGGAAGCAATGAGCGACGGAACAATAAATGTGGAAGCAATGAGTCACGGAGCAATAAACGTGGAAGCAATGAACGACGGAACAATAAACGTGGAAGCAATGAGCGACGGAACACTAAACGTGGAAGCAATGAACGACGGAACAATAAAGGTGGAAGCAATAAGCGACGGAACAATAAACGTGGAAGCAATGAGAGACGTAGCAATAAAAGTGGAAGCAATGAATGACTTAACAATAAACGTGGAAGCAATGAGCGACGGAACAAAAACGTGAAAGCAATGAACGACGAAACAATAAACGTGGAAGCAATGAGCGACGGAACACTAAACGTGGAAGCAATGAGCGACGGAACAATAAATATGGAAGCGACAGAACAAAAACGTGGAAGCAATGAGCAACGGAACAATAAACGTGGAAGCAATGAGAGACGGAACAAAAAACGTGGAAGCAATGAGTGACGGAACAATAAACGTGGAAGCAATACGCGACGGAACAATAAACGTGGAAGCAATGAGCGATGGAACAATAAACGTGGTAGCAATGAGCGAAGGAACAATAAACGTAGGAGCAATGAGCGACGGAACAAAAAAACGCGGAAGCAACGAACGATGGAACAATAAACGTGGAAGCAATGAGCGACGAAACAATAAACGTGGAAGCAATGAGCGACGGAACAATAAACGTGGAAGCAATGAGTGACGGCGCAAAAAACGCGGAAGCAATGAGCGACGGAAAATAAACGTGGAAGCAATGAGCGACAGAACAATAAACGTGGAAGAGTGAAGAGTGAGCCGACACTAGTGAAATATGGCTGAAAGTGGTACGGATCACGCCGATTTTGTCCAGACTCAACATATTCAACTTCAGTGAGCAATACATTAATACCCGCACTGAACTTTTGCATATTTCAATAGAAAATAACTCATTTTCACGATTTTGGGATGATGTAATTAGCCACACCAGGTGAAACAGTTTCTAGTCATACCAGCGCGCTCAGCAGATCTTGAGGCTTTTCAAAGGTCTACGTCGTAATCAAGTGCGGTTAAAATGATAGAAACAAATGTAATTTTACAAACCACTATTATCCATCTTGACACTGTGAAAAAATCCTGTAGCTGGAAGCAGTCATTCTGTTTCAAAACCTGGTTTGATAGGGCAGACCTTACCTGTTTTTCTGATCGTCCTTGAAAGAGTTAAGGCTGAGCCTCCGAAGAGTGCAATTTTGATAAATGCATAGCTCACTTTCTCACTTTTTCAAATTTATTTGCCTAAGTCATAATGAAATGGAGATTAATAATTGGTTGACTTGTATATTTTTAGCGAAAAATAATGAAAATAAGTCTATGTGCTCCCCACCCAGTAAATACGTTATACAAAAATTGTATATTGGGCCAAAGCCGGGCCCCCGTATGCGAAACAGGCCTGGTATTGAGCCAAAATAGAATAAATATTTGTTGCTTACTGGGCATTTACTGGTTATTCTAGTGTGAGACACTAATGTGGGCGACGAAAAAGGAGTGTCAGTTCGACTTCAGTTCAACCCCAGGAGTCACAGAAGGTAAATCAAACAAAGATAATAAACACAAATGAGTAAATGTAGTAGTTGTCGGTTGTACCAACATCTGATGACACATTTATTACATTACACTTGAATCAAACGTTATATAAAGTCATTAGTTATAACCTTGTGCCTTGAATATATGCAATTTGTACGCCTATTACGCAATGGTGTCAATACATAGCACAACTAGACGTTACTGTTTTTTATGCTTCTAGACAATTGTGTTATTTTATATAAGAAGCTGAACGTTTTGATGAATGTAATACTTGAATCCTTCGGTACTTAGGCTTAATCACACCAGGTGACGCTGAAGTTCATAGCGGTCTGTTGTGTAATTATTCTGTCATCGGGTGTGGCTTGTGTGTCAGTAGGTGTGACAGTTGACTCTATCACCAACACTTCATGTTTCCCATTTTCACTCTTCGCCACATACAGACGACCTGTGTCATCTATACACATTCTGTAAGGCTG
Organism: Flabesymbios commensalis; assembly: GCA_964017125.1. Taxonomy (NCBI): domain Eukaryota; kingdom Metazoa; phylum Annelida; class Polychaeta; order Terebellida; family Flabelligeridae; genus Flabesymbios; species Flabesymbios commensalis. The sequence continues at coordinate 5,124,433 of OZ024908.1, forward strand.
CTTCTCCACTTGTGTACTGAAAAAATACGATATTATGCCAGGCCGCCTCACATCTTCTTCTTCTCTGATCAGTTGTCTGACGTGACGTCCATCAACACTCAACTCATCTACACGGTGATTGTGGCAGTCAGTGACATAGATAGAGTGACTATGACAGACAATGTCACCAGGGCTAAACCCCTCCTGACCCCAGTATTTGTGTTGTACTTCTCCTGTCTCAGTCACCAGTACAACCTGCTTGTTGTTACAGTCTAATATGACAAATCCAGGTGATGTGAGCTGAGCCACAGCTTTCCATGGCCTCACACCCTGTGGCATGTTCACTCTGTGTGTCTCCTCACCTGATGTAGAAAATACATGTATCACGTTATCATCACGATCACACACCAGCAGCTGGTTGCCATGGACACCTAGACCTAGTTGACAATAGCTGACATTCACTGATGTTTGTGAGGTCACCTTCCACACTCCATCACGCTGGTCCAGTTTGATAAACAGTAACTGATTGTTGTCTCGATCGCCTATCACAAGTTGTGACTGTCCCGGAGGGAACCTCACCATGTCTCTGGGGTCAGACAGCTTATTTATAGACAGTGTCTGTGGTTGGCTTGGTGACGTCATGGGGTAGGCATATAGACATGACTGTGCAACGCGTCCAACAGGTATCGCCATGTGTTGAGCATGTTGAGCGTGAAACATCATAGTTTGGACTTGTTCATATGACAATCCACGGTGTACAACCCACACAGTCTGATTCATCACCGCTAGACCTGCCACTCTACCCTGCCCTATCATGGGTATCTTATCTGGGCGTCTCTGGTACGCTCACATCCACTGGGCGTACATGGTACGCTCACATCCACTGGGAGTCTGTGGTACGCTCACATATACTGAGCGTATGTGGTACGCTCACATCCACTGGGCGTCTCTGGTACGCTCACATCCACTGGGCGTCCATGATACGCTCACATCCACTGTGCGTCTGTGATACGCTGACATCCACTGGGCGTCCCTGGTACGCTCACATCCACTGGGCGTACATGGTACGCTCACATCCACTGGGAGTCTGTGGTACGCTCACATATACTGAGCGTCTGTGGCACGCTCACATACACTGGGCGTCTGTGGTACGCTCACATCTACTGGGCGTCCATGATACGCTCACATTCACTGGGCGTTCATGGTACGCTCACATCCACTGGGCGTTCATGGTACGCTCACATCCACTGGGCGTGCATGGTACGCTCACATCCACTGGGCGTTTGTGGTACGCTCACATCCACTGGGCGTGCATGGTACGCTCACATCCACTGGGCGTCTGTGGTACGCTCACATCCACTGGACGTCTGTGGTACGCTCACATCCACTGGGCGTCTGTGGTACGCTCACATCCACTGGGCGTCTGTGGTACGCTCACATCCACTGGGCGTCTGTGGTACGCTCACATCCACTGGGCGTCTGTGGTACGCTCACATCCACTGGGCGTCTGTGGTACGCTCACATCCACTGGGCGTCTGTGGTACGCTCACATCCACTGGGCGTCTGTGGTACGCTCACATCCACTGGGCGTCTGTGGTACGCTCACATCCACTGGGCGTCTGTGGTACGCTCACATCCACTGGGCGTCTGTGGTACGCTCACATCCACTGGGCGTCTGTGGTACGCTCACATCCACTGGGCGTCTGTGGTACGCTCACATCCACTGGGCGTCTGTGGTACGCTCACATCCACTGGGCGTCTGTGGTACGCTCACATCTACTGGGCGTCCATGATACGCTCACATTCACTGGGCGTTCATGGTACGCTCACATCCACTGGGCGTGCATGGTACGCTCACATCCACTGGGCGTCTGTGGTACGCTCACATCCACTGGGCGTCTGTGGTACGCTCACATCCACTGGGAGTCTGTGGTACGCTCACATCCACTGGGCGTCTGCTGTCGCTGTGTCTCGCTATATGGCTTCATTCACGCGATGGTGGTAGGGCGATATAATGATAGCGCGATGCGATGGAGCGACAGCGCGATGCTATGGACTGATAGGGCGATGCTATGTCGAGCTAGCACGATGGGGTAGCGGGAGATGCGATTGAACAATAAAGCTATGCGATGCACGATGGGATGGAGCAATAGGACGAGGTGACAGAGGGATAGCGCGATGCGATAGAGCATCGTTATGCATTTATATCGCAATGCACTATCGCGCCATCGTGTGTCATTACTATCACGTTTAAACATCGCTCCATCGCTCTGTCGCTCCATCGTTTTGTAACTTCGCGTTATCACCCCATCGCTATCGCGTTAAAGATGCGAAAGAGCGATAGGGCGAAAATAACCCGAATCGCATTTCATAGCATGAGCCAAAATGTTTCCGGATGTACTTGCGATGACAACACACGATCTGTTTGCGATTGGTGCAGATATTTTTTTTTGTCCGTGAGAAAACACTTCATGTATAGTCCTGGCTCTGGCAATGTATTGACGACCACACGATTTATTCGCGGTAAGTATCGCCGATAACTCTCAGAATGTACGATCATTCCTAGGTTAAGATTCGGGGATTAATCGAGGCTTTGGGTATCAGTGAAGGATGTATTTTTAAAATGCAGCGATCATCGACGATCATTCCGTGTGTGACGCAGCAAAAGTTTACTCCACACAATAACTATGATACACTTTGATTCTATGTTAAATAGATGCAACATAGAAGCTATGTATGGCGTTTATTATACATTTACATTTCATCATGATGGCTACAAAAGGAAGTATCAGCTTAACCTCAATTTGACTCTATGAGTGACAGAAGGTATATATGGCAAAGATAACAAACACAGATGAGTCGATGTAGTAGTTGTAGGGTGTACCAACATAAAATGACACATTTATTGTATTATATTTGAAACAACTGCTATATATAATTATCTTTTTAATAAAAAAAAAATATTCGCTAATACACAGTACAGCTGAGCATTTTAAATGAATAAAAAAATTTGCACCCTTCGATATTTATAGCGCTAATTGCACCAGGTGACGCTAAGGTTCATGTTGGTCTGTTGTGTAAGTATTCTGTCACGAGGTGTCTCTATCACCCACACTTCCCGCTTCTCTCCCTCTTCACCCTGCGTCACATACCGACGACCTGTGTCATCTACACACAGTCTGATAGGCCGCCAGCGACTTTGTTGTGTAATTCGCTGTCTTACGTAACGTCCATTCACACTCAACTCATCTATACAGCGATTGCCTGGATCGGTGACATAGATAGAGCGATCGTGACAGATAATGTCATTAGGAACAGACCCCTCCTGACTCCGATATATGTACTGTATCTCTCCCTTTTCAGTCACCAGTACAACCTGCTTGTTGATACGGTCCAATATGACAAATCCAGGTGATGTCAGCTGAGCCACAGCTTTACATGGTATCACACCCTGTGGCATGTTCACTCTGTGTTTCTCCTCACCTGACGTAGACAATACATGTATCACGTTATCATCACAATCACATACCAGCAGCTGGTTGTCATGGACACCTAGACCTACTGGACCATATTTGACCTTCACTGACCTTTGTGATGTCAGCTTCCACACTCCATCACGCTGGTCCAGTTTGATCCACAGTAACTGTTTATTGTCATCACTAATAACGAGTTGTGACTGTCCAGGAGGAAACCTCACTATGTCTTGTGGGTAAGACAACTCCTTTATAGATAGTGTCTGTGGCTGGTGTGGTGACGTCAAGGAATAGGCTAGTACAGACGACTGTTTAGCGTGTACAACCCACACAGTCTGATTCATCACCGCTAGACCTGCCACTCCACCTCGCCCTATCATGGGTATCTTACTGACTACATTATCTCTGACAGACCCAGCCCCTGATCCCCTCACTCGGCGATCAACAGCTTCTGTATCCATGACGTCAGTCGTCATGGATACTTTGGCCACTGCCATTTCGCCAATTGGTGTTGCTGCCTGGTCGTCATGAGGACTCCAGATAAATGAGGGGATATGTTTTTTTTTCACTGACGCCAGCTGTGACTGTATATCTCCCACTTGTTGAATCATATCAAAGTCTCTGCCGTGACGCAGCATGTTGTCACTGTATGACCTCAAGCTGGTCACGGCAGCTTTACTGGTCTCTTGTCCATCATGTACTGTCATCATTACTTTCTCCTTTTGTTCCCGAATTTTATCTAATGAGTTGATGAGTTGCTGTCTTCGTTGGTTCAATTTAGAAATTCTCTCATCAATGACTTTGTTGATTTGATGTTTGACGCTGTTTATATCATTGTTTGATTGTTTCTCATGTTTCTCAGTGTCTTTAATTTGTTCGTCTATTAGTTCAATCAATACATCAGTTTGTTGTAGGACATCTTTTAACTGTTGTTTGCTGATTTTGGCTTGTTCCTCTAAGTCCACCAGATTGTGATGTCTGTGATCCCGTAGGAGGCAAGTACCACAGGCTGCGAGATCGCAGTCAACACAATACTGGTCTATTGTATTAGTGGGATGAGATTTACAGTAAATTATAGGAACTGCTTCGTCCAATTTTATACTTTCTTTGACGTTTTCAACTCCTCTACTTTGGCTTGATTGTAAGTCCATTTTATTTATTCGCTCTACTAAATCTGCGAGGAAAAAGTTGTTCTTTATCTTATTGAGTCCGCCTGTTGGTATTGGGGATACATCCTTACATAGAGGACAGGTTATGGTTTGACGTGATCCAGATTTTTTCACCCATCCTTCCAGACAGCCATAGCAGAATGTGTGGACACATGGAAGCACACGTGGATCCATGAACACGTCCAGACATACGCTACAGCTCAGCTCTGATGGATCGACTAGCACCTTACTGGCCATGTCTGGAGAGATAATCTGTAACATATTAAGATATAAATTACTGTAGGTTGTAAAGTGTTAAACTGTAATCAAGTAAAGATATTTACTATAATCGTACAACTAAATAATGGAGCATAATTAACAACTAATGGTTTCCAAATACTACTTATAAGCCTGATATTATAAATATGCTTGTGCAACAGATTACGTCATAATATTTTTTCCACTATTAATAGTAATTGAAAGAAAATACTTCAAACCCGAAATGGTTAATTTGTCTTCAATTCTGTAGATCCACAGGTGTAAAACATTACATACACAGCCAGAAGTAAATATATTGTTTTCTAAATAATAAACATGTATTATACATGTGCGATTGAATATTATGAATAATCAATATTTATCATGACCGACTTTACTGACCCGATTTTTTAATCTTAGATTTTGTATATTATGACCAAAATAATAATAGCCATTCTTGATTTCTAACCTGACGAGAATAAGGTGCAGTTCTAAATATTGTATCCTGAGATGTCACCCTTCGCCAATGGAATTGATTCAAGGAGCTGCAGCAGAAATCAAATGAATGTATTTATCGTCTTGTGTGTTCAGATTGTTTGTTTTGTCAAAACTCTGTACTGATCTTCTCTCGTGAACAGACTGAACAAATGATTGACGGCGTATTTACCTGGAGGATTGGTGAGCTCTACACATTGACCTCACGTCTGATAACACTTATAGTCAGAGCTGGAGTATGTACTAACAATAGGGCCTACCCCCACCCGATCACACAAGACGGCGTCAGTCCAACATTAGAGACGTTGACACGGTGCGAGACCAACATTAGGCATGTAATGCGCAGTATGAGGTTCATTATAGGAAGTGGGCAGGTCCAGGGGGGGGGGGGGGAGCTCTTGCTTGGTACTCGTGATTAGGGAGGGGTATGTTAAGGGATTAACATATAGTTAAGGCCGAAAAAAAGTTAAAGCCAACGTTAAATCAACGCTGTGCCAATGTTAGATCAGGGTTTTATAATGTTAAAATCAACCAGAGCATTTATATAATAAAGAACATCTTCAATAATTTATCATCTCCTTTGTGTGTGTAAGATTCACGTTTATTGTTTTCACTATTATTTATTGTGAATTGAGATAAAACTTTGTTTGCGTCAGAACCTGGTTTACAAGACTATGTTTTCTGTTTTCGTGGTATTTCTTTTAAATTAATTTCAACATTATGTGTTTTTTTGTTACTAAAATTTCAGTAAATTTTTATTTTTATTTTTTTCCACGGTTCAAATGAGCCTATTTTAGTATGATTATATATTCTTATTTCTAAGGACTTCTGGATTTAATATGACAACAATGTTATTTCATTTATGATTTTAGTCAATGGGATATAGTACAGGTTAGCAAACAACAAATTTTACTTTCTGAAAAAAAAAAATTAGGGAAAATCTCAAAATTTTACGTCGGAAATATTACATCAATTATATTTTGGGAGGGAGGGATCTAGCTATCCACGAAAGAATGATTGGATAACTGAATAGCTGAATAAATAAATAAATGAATAGATGTATAGATGAATAAATGAATAAATGAATAAATGAGTAAATTATAAAATTTATAAATTAATAGCAGATTTTGTGAATGGATGTGGATGAATCGTGTCGGTGAATATCATGTGCCATATTTGCATGCTATATCCTGACACTGACATTCTGGTTAAGGAGTTAAAGTTTTGTTTTATATATCTTCACTTCGACCGCGGCTTGTTTGATCTCTCCTGAAGTGTTTTATGACAACTTTCTCTAAACTTATTCCAATAATTTTAATAAAATACATTTAAGACGGATGACGACAACTTAAATTCTCGATTTGCGTGGCCGACAAAATCACGTCCAGTCTGTGTCTCCAAAAAGAGTAGGGCATTGTTGTAGGCCTCAGGGTACATTTCTCATCAAACACCTCAAGATGAACACGTTATAACCCGGTGATGGGGCGTTAGGCTACATTTCTGAATACAAAGCGTGAAACGAGAACACGATTTACTGAATTTGGTGATATGAATCACATGACATTGCCCTCCAGAGACAAGATTAGGATGTAAAACCTTGACGATCTCGGGACAAACACGCTACCTCTCGGTGTCAAAGGCTCCCCACAATAACGAATCTTTAGGAGTAAGCGGGAAAGAAATACATATATATATTCAAGTGGTGATTTATATAATCTAGACTTTGGCATTACCAGCTACGTCTTGTTTGATGTTTCAAATGATCTATGGCTGAGTGAGTTAAGTAAATTCTAAATCCAGTCCCACCCGATACAGACTGTTATAATGGTAAATCTAGAGCATTTCAATAGCCTAATTTATTCTGAATATCCATTTTGTACTGCGCTGCGCCGTGTTGGATTCTCAAGTGATTTTTTGGCAAAACTCACGACTAAAAGTGGATCTCAGACGTTGGTGCAATACTGTTTTAATGTTGGGCCACCGTCTACGACGCTGGCCCAACACTGAGCCAGCCTTGCGTCAACATCCAGTATTTACTGGTTACCCGCTAAAATGGGACGTAAACCCAATTCTTGCCTGATGCTGGGCGCCAGCGTCGTAGACGATGGGCCAACATCCAACCAGCATTGGTTTGTTGTCTGTGTTTCGAGACGTTGAGCCAACGTTGTTTTTATGTTGGGCCAATGACATACACGGTGTACCAACATTAAAACAAACATTCAGCCAGCGTGGCATGTTTGTTAATAAGGATCGCGTAGTTTATAACAATGAGCGACGGAACAATAAACGTGGAAGCAATGAGCGACGGAACAATAAACGTGGAATGAATGAGTGACGGAACAATAAACGTGGAAGCAATGAGCGACGGAACAAAAACGTGGAAGCAATGAGCGACGGAACAATAAACGTGGGAGCAATGAGCTACGGAAAAAATAAACGTGGAAGCACTGAGCAAAGAAACAATAAACGTGGAAGCAATGAATGACAAAACAATAAACGTGGAAGCAATGAGAGTCGGAACAATAAACATGGAAGCAATGTGCAACGGAGCAATAAACGTGGAAGCAGTGAGCGACGGAACAATAAACATAGAAGCAATGAGCGACGGAACAATAAACGTGTGAAGCAGTGAATGACGGAACAATAAACATAAAAGCAATGAGAGACGGAACAATAAACGTGGAAGCAATGATCGACGGAACACTAAACATGGAAGCAATTAGCGACGGAACAATAAATGTGGAAGGAATGAGAGACGGGACAATAAACGTGGAAGCAATGAGCGACGTAACAAAAACGTGGAAGCAATGAGCGACGGAACAATAAACGTGGAAGCAATAAGCTACGGAAAAAATAAACGTGGAAGCAATGAGCGACGGAACAATAAACATGGAAGCAATGATTGACGGAACAATAAACATGGAAGCAATAAGCGACTAAACAATAAACGTGGAAGCAATGAGCGACGGAACAATAAATGTGGAAGCAATGAGCGACGGAACAATAAACATGGAAGCAATGATTGACGGATCAATAAACGTGGAAACAATGATTGACGGAACAATAAACGTGGAAACAATAATTGATGGAACAATAAACGTGAAAGCAATGAGCGACGGAACAATAAACGTGGAAGGAATGATCGACGAAACAATAAACGTGAAAGAAATGAGAGACGGAACAATAAACGTGGAAGCAATGACCGACGGAACAATAAACTTGGAAGCAATGAGCGAAAAAATGATAAACGTGGAAGCAATGAGAGACGGAACAATAAACGTGGAAGCAATGACCGACGGAACAATAAACATGGAAGCAATGAGCGAAAGAATGATAAGTGTCGAAGCAATGAGCGACGAAACAATAAACGTGGAAGCAATGAATGACGAAACAATAAACGTGGAAGCAATGATTGACGGAATAATAATCGTGGAAATAATATTTGACGGAACAATAAACGTGAAAGCAATGAGCGACGGAACAATAAACGTGAAGGAATGAGCGACGAAACAATAAACGTGAAAGAAATGAGAGACGGAACAAAAAACGTGGAAGCAATGACCGCGGGACAATAAACATGGAAGCAATGAGCGAAAGAATAATAAACGTGGAAGCAATGAGCGACGAAACAATAAACGTGGAAGCACTGAGAAACGCAACAATAAGATGGAAGCAATGTGCGACGGAACAATAAACGTGTGAAGCAATGAGCGACGGAACAATAAACATGGATGCAATGAGCGACAAAATAATAAACGTGGAAGCAATGAGCGACGAAACAATAAACGTGGAAGCAATGAGCGACGGAACAAAAAACGTGGAAGAAATGAGAGGCGGCACAATAAACGCGGAAGCAATGAGCGACGGAACAATAAACGTGGAAGCAATGAGCGACGGAACAATAAACATGGAAGCAATGATTGACGGAACAATAAAAGTGGAAGCAATGAGCGACGGAACAATAAACATGGAAGCAATGTGCGACGGAACAATAAACGTGTGAAGCAATGAGCGACGGGACAATAAACATGGAAGCAATGAGCGACGAAATAATAAACGTGGAAACAATGAGCGACGGAACAATAAACGTGGAAACAATGAGCGACGGAACAATAAGCGTGGAAGGAATGAGAGACGGAACAATAAACGTAGAAGCAATGAGCGACGGAACAAAAACGTGTAAGCAATGAGCGACGGAACAATAAACGTGGTAGCAATGAGAGACGGAACAATAAACGTGGAAGCAATGAGCGACGGAATAATAAATGTGGAAGCAATGAGCCACGGAACAATAAACGTGGAAGCAATGAGCGACGGAACAATAAACGTGGAATGAATGAGTGACGGAACAATAAACGTGGAAGCAATGAGCGACGGAACAAAAACGTGGAAGCAATGAGCGACGGAACAATAAACGTGGGAGCAATGAGCTACGGGAAAAATAAAAGTGGAAGCACTGAGCAAAGAAACAATAAACGTGGAAGCAATGATTGACAAAACAATAAACGTGGAAGCAATGAGAGTCGGAACAATAAACATGGAAGCAATGTGCAACGGAGCAATAAACGTGGAAGCAGTGAGCGACGGAACAATAAACATAGAAGCAATGAGCGACGGAACAATAAACGTGTGAAGCAGTGAGTGACGGAACAATAAACATAAAAGCAATGAGAGACGGAACAATGAACGTGGAAGCAATGATCGACGGAACAATAAACATGGAAGCAATGAGCGACGGAACAATAAACGTGGAAGGAATGAGAGAAGGGACAATAAACCTGGAAGCAATGAGCGACGTAACAAAAACGTGGAAGCAATGAGCGACGGAACAATAAACGTGAAGGAATGAGCGACGAAACAATAAACGTGAAAGAAATGAGAGACGGAACATAAAACGTGGAAGCAATGACCGCGGGACAATAAACATGGAAGCAATGAGCGAAAGAATAATAAACGTGGAAGCAATGAGCGACGAAACAATAAACGTGGAAGCAATGAGAAACGCAACAATAAGATGGAAGCAATGTGCGACGGAACAATAAACGTGTGAAGCAATGAGCGACGGAACAATAAACATGGATGCAATGAGCGACAAAATAATAAACGTGAAAGCAATGAGCGACGAAACAATAAACGTGGAAGCAATGAGCGACGGAACAATAAACGTGGAAGAAATGAGAGGCGGCACAATAAACGCGGAAGCAATGAGCGACGGAACAATAAACGTGGAAGCAATGAGCGACGGAACAATAAACATGGAAGCAATGATTGACGGAACAATAAAAGTGGAAGCAATGAGCGACGGAACAATAAACATGGAAGCAATGTGCGACGGAACAATAAACGTGTGAAGCAATGAGCGACGGGACAATAAACATGGAAGCAATGAGCGACGAAATAATAAACGTGGAAACAATGAGCGACGGAACAATAAACGTGGAAACAATGAGCGACGGAACAATAAGCGTGGAAGGAATGAGAGACGGAACAATAAACGTAGAAGCAATGAGCGACGGAACAAAAACGTGTAAGCAATGAGCGACGGAACAATAAACGTGGTAGCAATGAGAGACGGAACAATAAACGTTGAAGCAATGAGCGACGGAATAATAAATGTGGAAGCAATGAGCCACGGAACAATAAACGTGGAAGCAATGAGCGACGGAACAATAAACGTGGAATGAATGAGTGACGGAACAATAAACGTGGAAGCAATGAGCGACGGAACAAAAACGTGGAAGCAATGAGCGACGGAACAATAAACGTGGGAGCAATGAGCTACGGAAAAAATAAAAGTGGAAGCACTGAGCAAAGAAACAATAAACGTGGAAGCAATGATTGACAAAACAATAAACGTGGAAGCAATGAGAGTCGGAACAATAAACATGGAAGCAATGTGCAACGGAGCAATAAACGTGGAAGCAGTGAGCGACGGAACAATAAACATAGAAGCAATGAGCGACGGAACAATAAACGTGTGAAGCAGTGAGTGACGGAACAATAAACATAAAAGCAATGAGAGACGGAACAATGAACGTGGAAGCAATGAGCGACGGAACAATAAACGTGGAAGGAATGAGAGACGGGACAATAAACGTGGAAGCAATGAGCGACGTAACAAAAACGTGGAAGCAATGAGCGACGGAACAATAAACGTGGAAGCAATAAGCTACGGAAAAAATAAACGTGGAAGCAATAAGCGACGGAACAATAAACATGGAAGCAATGATTGACGGAACAATAAACATGGAAGCAATAAGCGACTAAGCAATAAACGTGGAAGCAATGAGCGACGGAACAATAAATGTGGAAGCAATGAGCGACGGAACAATAAACATGGAAGCAATGATTGACGGAACAATAAACGTGGAAACAATGATTGACGGAACAATAAACGTGGAAACAATAATTGAAGGAACAATAAACGTGAAAGCAATGAGCGACGGAACAATAAACGTGGAAGGAATGATCGACGAAACAATAAACGTGAAAGAAATGAGAGACGGAACAATAAACGTGGAAGCAACGACCGACGGAACAATAAACTTGGAAGCAATGAGCGAAAAAATGATAAAAGTGGAAGCAATGAGAGACGGAACAATAAACGTGGAAGCAATGACCGACGGAACAATAAACACGGAAGCAATGAGCGAAAGAATGATAAATGTGGAAGCAATGAGCGACGAAACAATAAACGTGGAAGCAATGAATGACGAAGCAATAAACGTGGAAGCAATGATTGACGGAATAATAATCGTGGAAATAATATTTGACGGAACAATAAACGTGAAAGCAATGAGCGACGGAACAATAAACGTGAAGGAATGAGCGACGAAACAATTAACGTGAAAGAAATGAGAGACGGAACAAAAAACGTGGAAGCAATGACCGACGGGACAATAAACATGGAAGCAATGAGTGAAAGAATAATAAACGTGGAAGCAATGAGCGACGAAACAATAAACGTGGAAGCAATGAGAAACGCAACAATAAGATGGAAGCAATGTGCGACGGAACAATAAACGTGTGAAGCAATGAGCGACGGAACAATAAACATGGATGCAATGAGCGACAAAATAATAAACGTGGAAGCAATGAGTGACGAAACAATAAACGTGGAAGCAATGAGCGACGGAACAATAAACGAGGAAGAAATGAGAGACGGCACAATAAACGTGGAAGCAATGAGCGACGGAACAATAAACGTGGAAGCAATGAGCGACGGAACAATAAACATGGAAGCAATGATTGACGGAACAATAAAAGTGGAAGCAATGAGCGACGGAACAATAAACATGGAAGCAATGTGCGACGGAACAATAAACGTGTGAAGCAATGAGCGACGGAACAATAAACATGGAAGCAATAAGCGACGAAATAATAAACGTGGAAACAATGAGCGACGGAACAATAAACGTGGAAACAATGAGCGACGGAACAATAAGCGTGGAAGGAATGAGAGACGGAACAATAAACGTGGAAGCAATGAGCGACGGAACAAAAACGTGTAAGCAATAAGCGACGGAACAATAAACGTGGTAGCAATGAGAGACGGAACAATAAACGTGGAAGCAATGAGCGACGGAATAATAAATGTGAAAGCATTAGCGACGGAACAATAAACGTGGAAGCAATGCGCGACGGAACAATAAACATGGAATGAATGAGTGACGGAACAATAAACGTGGAAGCAATGAGCGACGGAACAAAAACGTGGAAGCAATGAGCGACGGAACAATAAACGTGGGAGCAATGAGCTAAGGAAAAAAATAAACGTGGAAGCACTGAGCAAAGAAACAATAAACGTGGAAGCAATGAGAGTCAGATTAATAAACATGGAAGCAATGTGCAACGGAGCAATAAACGTGGAAGCAGTGAGCGACGGAACAATAAACATAGAAGCAATGAGCGTGGGAACAATAAACGTGTGAAGCAGTGAGTGACGGAACAATAAACATAAAAGCAATGAGAGACGGAACAATAAACGTGGAAGCAATGATCGACGGAACAATAAACATGGAAGCAATGAGCGACGGAACAATAAACGTGGAAGGAATGAGAGACGGGGCAATAAACGTGGAAGCAATGAGCGACGTAACAAAAACGTGGAAGCAATGAGCGACGGAACAATAAACGTGGAAGCAATAAGCTACGGAAAAAATAAACGTGGAAGCAATGAGCGACGGAACAATAAACGTGGAAGAGTGAAGAATGGGCCGACACTAGTGAAATATGGCCGAAAGTGGTACGGATCACGCCGATTTTGTCCAAATTCAACATAAATATTCAACGTCAGTGAGCAATAAATAAATACCCGCACTGAACTTTTGCATATTTCAATAAAAAATAATTTTCACGATTTTAGGGTGATGTAATTAGCCACACCGGGTGAAACAGTTTCTAGTCATACCAGCGCGCTCAGCAGTTATTGAGGCTTTCCAAAGGTCTACGTAATCAAGCACGGTTAAAATGATAGAAGCAATAGTAATTTTACAGACTATTATAATCCATTTTGACACTGTAAAAAAATCCTCTAGCTGGAAGCAGTCGTTCTGTTTCAAAACCTGGTTTGATAGGGCAGACCATACCTGTTTTTCTGATCGTCCTCGAAAGAGTTAAGGCTGAGCCTCCGAAGAGTGCAATTTTGATAAATGCATAGCTCACTTTCTCACTTTTTCAAATTTATTTGCCTAAGTCATAATAAAATGGAGATTAATGTTGTAAAATTGGTTGACTTGTATATTTTGAGCGAAAAATAATGAAAATAAGTATATGTGAATGCAGGGTCTGTACCCCCTGTACTCCCCACCCAGTAAATACGTTATACAAAAACTGTATGTTGGGCCAAAGCTGAGCCACCATATGCGAAACAGGCCTGGTATTGAGCCAAAATAGAATCAATATTTGTTGCATACCGGGCATTTACTGGTTATTCTAGTGTGAGATACTAATATGGGCGACAAAAAAGGAGTGTCAGTTTGACTTCAGTTTAACCCCAGAAGTCACAGAAGGTAAATCAAACAAAGATAATAAACACAAATGAGTAAATATAGTAGTTGTCGGTTGTACCAACATCTCATGACACATTTATTACATTACACTTGAATCGAACGTTATATTAAGTCATTAGTTATAACCTTGTGCCTTGAATATATGCAATTTGTACGCCTATTACGCAATGGTGTCAATACATAGCACAACTAGACGTTACTGTTTTTTTATGCTTCTAGACAATTGTGTTATTTTATATAAGAAGCTGAACGTTTTGATGAATGTAATACTTGAATCCTTCGGTACTTAGGCTTAATCACACCAGGTGACGCTGAAGTTCATAGCTGTCTGTTGTTTAATTATTCTGTCATCAGGTGTTGCTTGTGTGTCAGTAGGTGTGACTGTTGACTCTATCACCAACACTTCATGTTTCCCATTTTCACTCTTCGCCACATACAGACGACCTGTGTCATCTATACACATTCTGTCAGGCTGCTTCTTCCGTTGTTGACTGAATAAAAACGATAGTATGCCAGGCCGCCTCACACCTTCTTCTCTGATGAGTTGTCTGACGTGACGTCCATCAACACTCAACTCATCAACATGGTTATTGTGGCAGTCAGTGACATAGATAGAGTGACTATGACAGACAATGTCACCAGGGCTAAACCCCTCCTGACCCCAGTATTTGTGTTGTACTTCTCCTTTCTCAGTCACCAGTACAACCTGCTTGTTGTTACAGTCCAATATGACAAATCCAGGTGATGTGAGCTGAGCCACAGCTTTCCATGGCCTCACACCCTGTGGCATGTTCACTCTGTGTGTCTCCTCACCTGATGTAGAAAATACATGTGTCACGTTATCATCACGACCACACACCAGCAGCTGGTTGCCATGGACACCTAGACCTAGTTGACAATAGCCGACATTCACTGATGTTTGTGAGGTCACCTTCCACACTCCATCACGCTGGTCCAGTTTGATAAACAGTAGCTGATTGTTGTCACGATCGCCTATCACAAGTTGTGACTGTCCCGGAGGGAACCTCACCATGTCTCTGGGGTCATACAGCTTATTTATAGACAGTGTTTGTGGTTGGCTTGGTGACGTCATGGGGTAGGCATATAGACATGACTGTGCAACGCGTCCAACAGGTATCGCCATGTGTTGAGCGTGTTGAGCGTGAAACATCATAGTTTGGACTTGTTCATATGACAATCCACGGTGTACAACCCACACAGTCTGATTCATCACCGCTAGACCTGCCACTCTACCCTGCCCTATCATGGGTATCTTACAGACCACATTATCTCTGACAGACCCAGCCCCTGATCCCCTCACTCGGCGATCAACAGCTTCTGTATCCATGACGTCCGTCGTCATGGACACTTTGGCCACTGCCATTTCGCCAATTGGTGTCGCTGCCTGGTCGTCATGAGGACTCAAGATAAATGAGAGGATATTTGTTTCTTTCACTGACGCCAGCCGTGACTGTATATCTCCCACTTGTTGAATCATATCAAAGTCTCTGCCGTGACGCAGCATGTTGTCACTGTATGACCTCAAGCTGGTCACGGCAGCTTTACTGGTCTCTTGTCCATCATGTACTGTCATCATTACTTTCTCCTTTTGTTTCCGAATTTTATCTAATGAGTTGATGAGTTGTTGTCTTCGTTGGTTCAATTTAGAAATTCTCTCATCAATGACTTCGTTGATTTGATGTTTGACGCTGTTTATATCATTGTTTGATTGTTTCTCATGTTTCTCAGTGTCTTTAATTTGTTCGTCTATTAGTTCAATCAATACATCAGTTTGTTGTAGGACATCTTTTAACTGTTGTTTGCTGATTTTGGCTTGTTCCTCTAAGTCCACCAGATTGTGATGTCTGTGATCCCGTAGGAGGCAAGTACCACATGCAGGGAGATCACAATCAACACAATACTGGTCTATTGTATTAGTGGGATGAGATTTACAGTAAATTATAGGAACTGCTTCGTCCAATTTTATACTTTCCTTGACGTTTTCAACTCCTCTACTTTGATTTGATTGTAAGTCCATTTTATTTATTCGCTCTACTAAATCTGCGAGGAAAAAGTTGTTCTTTATCTTATTGAGTCCACCTGTTGGTATTGGGGATACATCCTTACATAGAGGACAGGTTATGGTTTGACGTGATCCAGATTTTTTCACCCATCCCTCCCGACAGCCATAGCAGTATGTGTGGACACATGGAAGCACACGTGGATCAGTGAACACGTCTAAACATACGCTACAGCTCAGCTCTAATGGATCAACTAGCACCTTACAAGCCATGTCTGGAGAGATGATCTGTAACATATTAAGATATAAATTACTGTAGGTTGTAAAGTGTTAAACTGTAATCAAGTAAAGATATTTACTATAATCGTACAACTAAATAATGGAGCATAATTAACAACTAATGGTGTCCAAATAGTAGTTATTGATAAGCCTGATATTATAAATATGCTTGTGCAACAAATTACGTCATAATATTTTTTTCCACTATTAATAGTAATTGAAAGAAAATACTTCAAACCCGAAATGGTTAATTTGTCTTCAATTCTGTAGATCCACAGGTGTAAAACATTACATACACAGCCAGAAGTAAATATATTGTTTTCTAAATAATAAACATGTATTATACATGTGCGATTGAATATTATGAATAATCAATATTTATCATGACCGACTTTACTGACCCGATTTTTTAATCTTAGATTTTGTATATTATGACCAAAATAATAATAGCCATTCTTGATTTCTTACCTGACGAGAATAAGGTGCAGTTCTAAATATTGTATCCTGTGATGTCACCTTCATCAATGGAATTGATTCAAGGAGCTGCAGCAGAAATCAAATGAATGTATTTATCGTCTTGTGTGTTCAGATTGTTTGTTTTGTCAAAACTCTGTACTGATATTCTCTCGTGAACAGACTGAACAAATCACTGACGGCGTATTTACCTGGAGGATTGGTGAGCGCTGCACATTGACCTCACGTCTGATAACACTTATAGTCAGAGCTGGAGTATGTACTAACAATGGTTCTCGTGATTAGGGAGGGGTATGTTAAGGGATTAACATATAGCTCAGGCCGAGAAAAAGTTAGCCTCTAATTAATAGATACATCCACTATTATAAAACATTCTACAAAAAGGCAGTATTATATTTCAGTGCAAATGGTTAAAAGCATATAATTAAAGCCAACGTTAAATCAACGCTGTGCCAATGTTAGATCAGGGTTTGATAAAGTTAAAATTAGCCAGAGCATTTATATAATAAAGAACATCTTCAATAATTTCTCATCTCCTTTGTGTGTGTAAGATTCACGTTTATTGTTTTCACTATTATTTATTGTGAAACGAGATAAAACTTTGTTTGCGTCAGAACCTGGTTTACAAGACTATGTTTTCTGTTTTCGTGATATTTCTTTTAAAATAATTTCAACATAATGTGTTTTTTAGTTACTAAAATTTCAATAAAAAGAATCTTATATTTTTTTCCACGGTTCAAATGAGCCTATTTTAGTATGATTATATATTCTTATTTCTAAGGACTTCTGGATTTAATATGACAACAATGTTATTTCATTTTATGATTTTAGTAATCAATGGGATATAGTACAGGTTAGCAAACAACAAATTTAATTTTTGAAAAAAAAAAATTAAGGAAAATCTCAAAATTTTACGTCGGAAATATTACATCAATTGTATTTTTGGAGTGAGGAATCTAGCTATCCACGAAAGAATGATTGGATAACTGAATAGCTGAATAAATGAATAAATGAATAGATGTATAGGTGAATATATGAATAAATGAGCTACTTATAAAATGGATAAATTAATAAATGAATGACAGATTTTGTAAATGAATAAGTGGATGAATCGTGTCGGTGAATATCATGTGCCATATTTGCATGCTATATCCTGACACTGACATTCTGGTAAAGGAGTTAAAGTTTTGTTTTATATATCTTCACTTTGCCCGCGGCTTGTTTGATCTCTCCTGAAGTGCTTTATGACAGCTTTCTCTAAATGTATTCCAATAATTTTAATAAAATACATGTAAGACGGATGACGACAACTTGAATTCTCGATTTGCGCAGCCGACAAAATCACGTCCAGTCTGTGTCTCCAAAAAGAGTAGGGCATTGTTGTAGGCCTCAGGGTACATTTCTCATCAAACACCTCAAGATGAACACGTTATAACCCGGTGATGGGGCGTTAGGCTACATTTCTGAATACAAAGCGTGAAACGAGAACACGATTTACTGAATTTGGTGATATGAATCACATGACACTGCCCTCCAGAGACAATATTAGGATGTAAAACCTTGACGATCTCAGGCCAAACACGCTACCTCTCGGTGTCAAAGGCTCCCCACAATAACGAATCTTTAGGAGTAGGCGGAAAGAAATATATATATATTCAAGTGGTGATTTATATAATCTTGACTTTGGCATTACCAGCTACGTCTTGTTTGATGTTTCAAATGATCTATGGCTGAGTGAGTTAAGTAAATTCTAAATCCAGTCCCACCCGACACAGACTGTTATAATGGTAAATCTAGAGCATTTCAATAGCCTAGTATAATCTGAATATCCATTTTGTACTGCGCTGCGCCGTGTTGGAGTCTTAAGTAATCTGTTGGGAAAACTCACGACAAGAAGTGGATCTCAGACGTTGGTGCAATACTGTTTTAATGTTGGGCCACCGTCTACGACGCTGGCCCAACACTGAGCCAGCATTGCGTCAACATCCAGTATTTAGTGGTCACCCGCTAATATGGGACGTAAACCCAATGCTTGTCTGATGCTGGGCGCCAGCGTCGTAGACGATGGGCCAACATCCAACCAGCATTGGTTTGTTGTCTGTGTTTCGAATCGTTGAGCCAATGTTGTTTTTATGTTGGGCCAATGTCATACACGGTGTACCAACAATAAAAAAAACATTCAGCCAGCGTGGCATGTCTGTTAATAAGGAGCGCGTAGCGCGTGGCTCTGCGCGAGATTAACGGGCATACGCTTGTCTAAACCTCAACGCTACGAGGCCGCCATTAACGTGATCGCCTAGGTCTATCCATTTAAATTAAATTAAAAAAATAGAATTGTTTTTTTGAAGTAAACCATTTCCTAATGAGCGGAGTAAATTATTATTAGCTTTCCCCTTCAGCCGTTTTTTCTCTTTCAACCAGCTCCTCTAGTATTTTTTATTACTTGAAATATAAGTAGGTCTATTTTAAGCCACATGTATATCTGACATATCTATATGTCTCATGCAATTTATACCAATTTCAAATTAATAAGAATTATGTATTTAATCGATGTATGAAGTATAAGCTATATCTATGAATAAAATACTGTAATTATGTCTACATAGGTTTTTATGCACGTTTCTTTAAAGCCGCCCCTTGGGATGACAGCAATTTTGGTTTTACTTCCGCACTGAAGTAGTGTATCCCACGGATCATGTTTTTATTTTTTTCAGAATATTCATATTTTTACAAATATTTTTAATCAACATTTCTATGAAACCAGAAGAAACCCAAACAAACTATTTGTATACCTGAAGGATGATTGAATGTTTTCACAGCATTGGGCCACATGCTGATGGCATCGGCCCAGCGTTGGGTAGACAATCAGTGCTGCAGGTGTGTCCTACCGTGTCCTGACTATGAAACACCAATTATCCCCCAATTAGCGGCGACTGCTCTGATCTTACCGTCTGATACGTGGGAATATGTGATGGAAAGTGCTTAATATTGCTGACTTGTTTTGTTTACATGGCAATATACAACCTGGAAATACAACTATTTCGCTCTTTTTCGGTGCTTTAAAATTGTTTTTTGACTTTTTCGTATTTGTAGCTAAGATCAGTAGGCTATATAGCTTCATGTAAATTAAATTTTCAAAATTGACAACATTGAAAATGTCTCATCCCAAGGGGTCCCTTTAAGTAAAAAGATATTTTCTAAATGAACCTAGTATACAGTTTTGCGAAATTTTCAGTGTAGGTCTTGTTGGCAGAGGAACAGGAGAACGAGCTGTCAAATTTCGTGAAAATCGGCTCACAATTAATTGAGTAATCTGCCGAAAAAGGCGCTAACACTGTAAATACACAAAATTTGTTTGTCTGTTAGGGATAACTAGCCCTACAAGCAAACTGGACGGGCCATTCGATAATTGTTTCATTGTTTGTCTGTAAATAAATATAATTAGTCAGTGATATCTTACTGATTTCGAAATGGAAAAAAAGACTTGGCTGAAATTGGTATCAGTGAAGCGAGCTGGTGTACTATCTAGGGAGTGACGGCGCGGGGTCTCATACGGCGGACGGTCCGCGACAGATGTTCATAAACCCTTTAAGCCCTCACGATGCATTAAAGCATCATTTTACATCCCTGAAAACAGACCTGATTTTCCTACAATCAATGGTTTAAGAACGAAAATTTCCATGAAACTGGTTTACCAATACGTGGTAATTTTCTTTAATTTTCAAACCCCCTTAAATCATCTTCATTCACTACAAGTCGAGAATTGCGACAGCAATTCGCGGCTTGTAGTGAATGAAGATGATTATGGTAAAGTCAGGCCTGAAGGGGTTAAATATGGGATCAGCCATTGTAAATTATTACATTTTCAATCATTTCAAATTTTGTCTCAAACCGAAACACCGAATGTCTGAAAATACTTTTATTTGTGTAATTTAAGTCATGACATCAATGAGTGATTTAAGTCATAAGTCAAATTCGCCGTCACAGGTTTAATACATATCACTTTTAGAAATATGTTACGCAAATGGTAATCAAATTACAGACGTACTATTTTATTCAATAACAGAACGTCAGGGGTTAAAGTGAAACCCTTTAACACTCAGGGGTTGAAGTGTAAGATTGAACCATTTACCCTCTAGAACTATCAGTACTGTTCTCCAATTGTTAAATGGCATTATGCAACCAAATTTAAAAATAGGTCGCAAATATTAGATTATCATATATATGTCGACTTAAATTTAACAAATTCAGCTAATTGTTAGTCACTTGAAATTGTGGATCGCTGTAGCGAGACACAAATTCAAGTGGATGAAGATGTAAATTTATTAGGTCAGAGACACAAGGATTCACATTCATTTCGTTACTAGCACGCCCGAAATCGGGGCTATGCCCTACTTTTATCTAATGACTTCAAGTGTTCAATATTGTGTACAGTACTATAGACAACTCTGTGCACTCCAGGCTTTTGAACAGTTTGGAGCGAGCAAACAATATCTTTGTGAGTAAAAGGTGCAAACACATGTTCATTTGAAGTCTTTGGGCCCAGAGTGTGTGTGTGTGTGTAGGGGGAGGGGGGGGAGGGCAAACGTCTTTGTTACAGGCTTTAGGTTCCACGTTCTATATATATTTTCTCATAAGTACTTGTGCGCTCACGGCGGGGGACGTTTAAGTGGTGATTTATTTAATCTTGACTTTGACAATTAGTAGCTACACCCAGCTTGCGTGGTGTTTCAAGTGATCTATGGCCAAATCAACGACAAGTGAATTCAAACACAGTCCACCTGATACAGAAGCTAAAATGGTAAATCTAGACCATTTTATGTTACAAAAGAAAATAGTTTAAATATTGTTAGCGTAATCACAATTATTTGTCAATTTGTAAAACTATATATTTCTATCGTATTGATGGGTTTTTGTATTGTGTGCGGTTCATGTTGGGTTTCAAAATATTAATTGAACTGGCATTGCACAATATATTATTAAATCCTTGTACATCAATAAAGTATACACATGGTAGGCGTTCTGTGCCCAGTTTGATGTCTAGATCTTGTATTGCTGATGTGTTTGTTAGTATTTTTCGCTCATTTGAAGCTGGAATTGCTGCCTCAATTTCCAACTTTAAATGACGACAAATATTATTAAAATATTAATCTGTGGCTGAAGTTACTGACAGCATGAAGTGGGTTCCCAATAAACATGATGTATTGTTGACCACCATTATTGTTGGGTCAGTGTCGTAGATGTTGGGCCAACAATAAACCTACATTGGGTTCAAGTGTTTTGTTGGTTGGGCCACACCAGCATACACTACACTTTTAGTGCTGATCACCGTCAAAATTATGTCCACGTGTCGTATGTACTGGCAGTCACACTTCATCTAATAGAGGACGTCAATTTAATACTTGCTTTATGGACAACATCCAGCATGCATTGCCTCCATATTATCCTCGCCGAATTGTGACCTGTAATACATCAAATCAGGCAACGGTTAAAATAAAAAAATAGTGAGTGCGGAAAGTTGTGGAAAGTCGAATCCAGGACGGAGGGTATCGTTGATACCTCGTCCAGTAAGTAGAGCGCGCAGCGCGTCACCACCTGCAAGCGCGAAATTAACTTCCATAAACTGATTTCAACTTTAACTGAACGAGGCCGCCATTAATGCCATCGCCTAGTCACATTGACAGGGAAGAAAACAGAATATTTCTCTGAAAACCCAGGCAGGATCAGGTTCGAGCTCGGGACGCATGCGTAACTGGTGAGGCAGTCAGGCGCTCTACCAATGCGCCACGTCCCCTTTCCAAGCTTCTTATGGCCCAGGCATGAATCCCATACGTATCATTTTCGTGCTCAATGTATATTGCTCTATCGCGTCTGTAATTGCGAAGTTAACAGAGCGATGCGACGATAGGATGATGTTTGGATGTTTTGACTCGATAGTTTATCGCATCGGGCTGTTGCTCTATCGCTTCATTAACGCGACTGTATCAGGGAGATAGAGCAGTAGCTAGATCTGGGAGGTAATGGCGATCGTACTGTACCTTGATTTAAAATTTGATGATTTTGTAATTTTTAAACAATACAAACTATTTTTATTATGATTTTTGTGCTAATCCCGTGCTCAAAATGTACTGAAAACATATCATCACGTGTTTTAAAATTTATTGGAAACATGTCAGTTTAATCAAGATATCGGCGACATCGACTATAGTTCGTGGATGTCGCTGATGCCGAGTCCATACTTTCTGATAATAATATGATCATTCGTCCACATTGCCGACGTGTACACGAGAATGGTAAAAACATCTCCGTTATGTCGGCGATGTAGGTTAGAAATATTGCATGCGACCTTTTTCATGTTTGATTTTCCACACCAAATGTTTGCCGAATATCGTAGGTCGGCGATATAATCTGTTCGATCTTGAACGTCGTGGCTGGTCTGCAATATATCGCTGATTGACCTTGAATGTCGTGCGCTAGTCGACAATATATCGCTGATTGATCTTGAATGTCGTGAGCTGGTCGGCGATATATCTCTGCTTGATCTTGAATGTCGTGAGCAGGTCGGCGATATATCTCTGATTGATCTTGAATGTCGTGTACTTGTCGGCGATATATCGCTGATTGATCTTGAATGTCGTGTCTTGGTCGACAATATATCTCTGATTGATCTTGAATGTCGTGAGCTGGTCGGCGATATATCTCTGATTGATCTTGAATGTCGTGAGCTGGTCGACGATATATCTCTGATTGATCTTGAATGTCATGTGCTGGTCTGCGTTATATCCCTTATTGATCTTGAATGACCTTGTCAGCGATATATATCAGATGTACATCTGGAAGAAATTTGGATGCATGCATTTCAATTTTTATCATGCCCTTGTGATTTGGTGAAGCTTGGCATTTTTTGCGTATATACATCGCTGATAATTCGTAACCTACTGGCACAGAGTGGCACTGCCCAAACTCATGCATCGCTTAGGCATCGGTAGCCTTTTTAAAAACACCTCGGCATGGAAACAGTCCCGGGGCAATAACTGTGGGAGCAATTACAACAGAATAATAAAAACAGAAAAAATAAGCGACGGAACAGTAAACGTGGAAGCAATGAGCGACGGAACAATAAACGTGGAAGCAATGAACGACGAAACAATAAACGTGGAAGCAACGAGTGACGGAGCAATAAACGTGGAAGCTATGAGCGACGGAACAATAAACGTGGAAGCAATGAGCGACGGAACAATAAACATGGAAGCAATGAGCGACGGAACAATAAACGTGGGAGCAATGAGCGACGGAGCAATAAACGTGGAAGCAATGATTGACGGAACAATAAACGTGGAAGCAATGAATGACGGAACAACAAACGTGGAAGCAATGAGTGACGGAACAATAAACGTGGAAGCACTAAGCGACAAAACAATAAACGTGGAAGCAATGAGCGTCGGAACAATAAATGTGGAAGCAATGAGCGGCGGAACAATAAACGTGGAAGCAAAGAGTGACGGAACAATAAACGTGGAAGCAATGAGCGTCGGAACAATAAACGTGAAAGCAATGAGCGACGGAACAATAAACGTGGAAGGAATGAACGACGGAATAATAAACGTGGAAGCAATGAGACACGGAACAATACACGTGGAAGCAATGAGTGACGGAACAATAAACGTGGAAGCAATGAGCGACGGAACAATAAACGTGGAAGCAATGAGACACGGAACAATAAACGTGGAAGCAATGAGCGATGGAACAATAAACGTGAAAGCAATGAGCGACGGAACAATAAACGTGGAAGCAATGAATGACAGAACAATAAACGTGGAAGCAATGAGCGCGGAACAATAAATGTGGAAGCAATGTTTGACGAAAAAATAAACGTGGAAGCAATTAGCGACGGAATAATAAACGTGAAAGCAATGATTGACGAAACAATAAACGTGGAAGCAATGAGACACGGAACAATAAACGTGGAAGCAATGAGCGACGGAACAATAAACGTGGAAGCAATGAGCGACGGAACAATAAACGTGGAAGCAGTGAGCGACGGAACAATAAACATGGAAGCAATGAGCGACGGAACAATAAACGTTAAAGCAATGAATGACGGAACAATAAACGTGGAAGCAATGAGCAACGAATTATTAAACGTGGAAGCAATGAGCGAAGGAACAGTAAACGTGGAAGCAATGAGCGACGGAACAATAAACGTGGAAGCAATGATTGACGGAACAATAAACGTGGAAGCAATGAGCGACGGAACAATAAACGTTGAAGCAATGAATGACGGTACAGTAAACGTGGAAGCAATGAGCGACGGGACAATAAACGTGGAATCAATGAGCGACGGAACAGTAAACGTGGAAGCAATGAGCGACGGAACAATAAACGTGGAAGCAATGATTGACGGAACAATAAACGTGGAAGCAATGAGCGACGGGACAATAAATGTGGAAGCAATGATTTGACGAAACAATAAACGTGGAAGCAATAAGCGACGGAACAATAAACGTGGAAGAGTGAAGAATGAACCGACATTAGTGAAATATGATTTTGTCCAAATTCAACATATATTCAACGTCAGGGAGCAATACATTAATACCCGCACTGAACTTTTGCATATTTCAATAAAAAATAATTTTCACGATTTTGGGATGATGTAATTAGCCACACCAGGTGAAACAGTTTCTAGTCATACCTGCTCGCTCAGCAGATATTGAGGCTTTTCAAAGGTCTATGTATTAAAATCAAGTACGGTTAAAATGATTGAAACAGATGTAATTTTACAAACTACTATTATCCACCTTGACACTGTAAAAAAATCCTGTAGCTGGAAGCAGTCATTCTGTTTTAAAACCTGGTTTTATAGGGCAGACCCTGCCTGCTTTTCTGATCGTCCTCGGAAGAGTTAAGGCTGAGCCTCCGAAGAGTGCAATTTTGATAAATGCATAGCTCACTTTCTCACTTTTTCAAATTTATTTGCCTAAGTCATAACGAAATGGAGATTAATGTTGTAAAATTGGTTGACTTGTATATTTTTAACGAAAAAATAGTGAAAATAAGTCTATGTGAATGCAGGGTCTGTACCCCCTGTGCTCCCCACTCAGTAAATACGTTATACAATAATTGTATGTTGGGCCAAAGCTGGGCCACCGTATGCAAAGCAGGCCTGGTATTGAGCCAAAATAAAATACACATTTGTTGCTTACTGGGCATTTACTGGTTATTCTAGTGTGAGACACTAATGTGGGCGACGAAAAAGGAGTGTCAGTTCGACTTCAGTTCAACCCCAGGAGTCACAGAAGGTAAATCAAACAAAGATAATAAACACACATGAGTAAATGTAGTAGTTGTCGGTTGTACCAACATCTGATGACACATTTATTACATTACACTTGAATCAAACGTTATATAAAGTCATTAGTTATAACCTTGTGTCTTGAATATATGCAATTTGTACGCCTGTTACGCAATGGTGTCAATACATAGCACAACTAGACGTTACTGTTTTTTATGCTTCTAGACAATTGTGTTATTTAATATAAGAAGCTGAACGTTTTGATGAATGTAATACTTGAATCCTTCGGTACTTTGACTTTTTATTATAGTTTTACTTAGTATATTTATTCTTTCACTTTTTTAATCAACACAATGGCTTCTTTAATATCAATTGCTTCGCATAATTCACATGGTAGCGGCACTGGTCGCATTGAATATATAAAAGAACTTATGAATGATTACACGTTTCTCTGTGTTCAGGAACACTGGTTATTTGAACATGATTTGAATATTTATTCTAATAATATTGATGGTATTTCATTTCATGGTTGTTCTGAAATGAATAAAAAAGAATTAAGCACTGGTAGACCATTTGGTGGCTGTGTAATATTGTGGCACTCTAATTTTAATGGAACAGTCACTCCTGTGGAAACATCGTCCAATAGACTATGTGCCGTTAATGTTGAATTTAATAATATATCATTGCTACTTTTTAATGTTTATATGCCATGTGATACTGAATATGATCATGGAAATGCTGATTTATTCAGGGATGTTCTCACTGAAGTATCTACACTTAGTCTAAAACTGAATACTGATCATGTGATATGTGCAGGTGATTTTAATACTGATATGTCTCGTCACAATTCTTTACATACACAGATATTATGTAAATTTACTGATGAAGAATCACTGGTTATTCCCTCTTTACAGGATGATTTTGAAATAGATTACTCATTTGAAAGTAAAGCTACCGGAGCTAGATCTATTGTAGACCATATCTTAATGACTCCTAATTTATTTGACTTTATGCAAACGTATGATGTACGTCATGATGGAGACAACATGTCCGATCATTCTGTTATATATACTGTTTTGAATATCGATATGAAAAATACCACATGTACAGGTGATACCGGGTCAGCTGATACAGCTGATCCACCTTTAAATCGTCCTAATTGGAAGCATGTTAGTGCTGAGCAGCATGCTCGGTACACTGACATGCTCAATGAATTGTTAAATAACATTCAGGTTCCCACGGAGGCTATTAAGTGCAGAAATAGTAAATGTGACAGCCACACGTATGACATTGAATTATTTCACGATCAAATTATAAATGCATGTTTAACCGCCAGCAGACATACATTATGTCAACCTAAAAGTAAAAATAAAAAGCATGTCACCGGCTGGGAGATCTATGTACGAGGTAATAGAAGTGACGCTTTATTCTGGCATGCTATTTGGAAAAGTTGTGGGTCTCCAAGACGTAGTGTAGTCGCCCAAATACGTAGACGTACTCGGGCTAATTATCATTATGCTTTGAGATCTGTTAAGCAGCATGAACAAATGTGTAAAGAAACTAAAATAATTTCTAGTTTAGTAAATAATAATGTTACAGATTTCTGGAAACAGGTTAATAGGTCTAAAAGTAATAATGTATCTCTTCCCGCTCAAATAGATGGAGTTAAAGGTGACAAAAATATCAATAATTTGTTCACTGAAAAGTATAACACTTTATTCAATTCAGTCTCATACGATAACTCGGACATGGAACGTCTTAAAGAATTAATTACTCAGGAAGCTGAGTCGCATTCCAACTTTGGTAACTGTAATAAATGTCAGATGGTCAACACTCAGCAAGTAATCAAGGCCATCAAAAAACTCAAAAGACACAAACACGACGGGAACACGGGGCTATACACTGATCACTTTAAATCGGCTCCCCATTTATTATATGAGCTAATCGCAGATTTATTCACATCAATGCTTAAACATGGTCACTCCCCAAAACAGTTTTCTATTTCTACCATTATATCTATACCTAAGAATAAGCGAAAATCATTAACGACATCAACTAATTATAGAGGAATAGCATTAAGTAGTATACTGGGTAAGATTTTTGATTGGATTATTTTGAACACCAACGGAGATCAATTCAAAACTACGGATATGCAATTTGGTTTCAAGGCGGACCATTCTACCTCTCAATGTACATATGTTTGTGAAGAAATTATTAATCACTATAACAAAAAACAATCAGACGTTTATGTAGTTCTCTTAGATGCAAGTAAAGCCTTTGATAGAGTTAACCATATTAATCTCTTTAAAATACTGATGAAAAAAGGTGTGTGCCCTAATTACACTAAATTTATTCTGAAATCCTATTTGAATCAGCGTATCCGTACGAAATGGCATCATTGTCATTCTGAAACTTTTAATATATCTAATGGTGTGAAACAGGGAGGTGTATTATCTCCAATACTATTTGGAATATACTTAGATGAGCTACTACTTAAGCTTAAAAAGTCAGGAATTGGATGCCACATAGGAAACATTTTTACAGGTGCTCTAGCCTATGCCGATGACGTTGTTTTGTTGGCCCCCACTAAACACGCTATGTCGCTGATGCTGAAAATATGCTCCGAGTTTACAAAAACTTTTGATTTGATTTTCAATGCTGATAAAAGTAAATTTATACATTTTCCCTGCAGTTCATCTAAATCTGAAAAGTTACAAATATGTTTCGATGGAAAAACATTAACGAATACTAGTATAGAATGTCACCTAGGAAATATTATAGGACCTAACATAATGAATTCACGTATAAAACGCTCAACTGATGATTTGTATATGAGAACGAATCAGTTGTTATCAAGCTTTAGTTTTATCAAAGGTAATGTTAAAAGAAAACTTTTTAATTCATTTTGTATGGCAGTGTACGGCTCCCAACTTTGGGACTACTCCACCAATGCTCCTGAGGCATTTTATACCGCGTGGAGGAAATGTCTCAGGCGCATTGATGGACTACCTAATAAAACTCATAAAATTATATTACCTGTATTGTGGGATGTTAAACCCATACATGTTCAACTCCATAAACGTTTTGTAAATTTTGTAAATAAGAATGCTCAGACTGAAAATGAAATAATAAAAATATGTCATAATCTTACAATGCAAGGCAGCAGCTCCGCCGTTTCAAATAGTGTCAGCCATATATCTTTTCTGTATAATATATCACGCCATAATGTACCTACGTCCAGACATTCATTACAATTTGACATGCCTGCTGACGATGTTGTCGCTGTATCAGACTGTATTAATCAATTATTGACACTAAGAAACAATGTACATTTAGGTAACATACCACGAGAGGACATAATATCTGGGATCGATCTTCTGTGCACCGAGTGATTTTTCTATATATTCACATAATTACACTTTAAATGTTATTGTTCTATTGCATGTACATGTACCCCGAGTACGAAATAAATATATTATTATTAATCACACCAGGTGACGCTGAAGTTCATAGCGGTCTGTTGTGTAATTATTCTGTCATCGGGTGTGGCTTGTGTGTCAGTAGGTGTGACAGTTGACTCTATCACCAACACTTCATGTTTCCCATTTTCACTCTTCGCCACATACAGACGACCTGTGTCATCTACACACATTCTGCTTCTCCACTTGTGTACTGAAAAAATACGATATTATGCCAGGCCGCCTCACATCTTCTTCTTCTCTGATCAGTTGTCTGACGTGACGTCCATCAACACTCAACTCATCTACACGGTGATTGTGGCAGTCAGTGACATAGATAGAGTGACTATGACAGACAATGTCACCAGGGCTAAACCCCTCCTGACCCCAGTATTTGTGTTGTACTTCTCTTGTCTCAGTCACCAGTACAACCTGCTTGCTGTTACAGTCTAATATGACAAATCCAGGTGATGTGAGCTGAGCCACAGCTTTCCATGGCCTCACACCCTGTGGCATGTTCACTCTGTGTGTCTCCTCGCCTGATGTAGACAACACATGTATCACGTTATCATCACGACCACACACCAGCAGCTGGTTGCCATGGACACCTAGACCTAGTTGACAATAGCTGACATTCACTGATGTTTGTGAGGTCACCTTCCACACTCCATCACGCTGGTCCAGTTTGATAAACAGTAACTGATTGTTGTCACAATCGCCTATCACAAGTTGTGACTGTCCCGGAGGGAACCTCACCATGTCTCTGGGGTCAGACAGCTTATTTATAGACAGTGTCTGTGGTTGGCTTGGTGACGTCATGGGGTAGGCATATAGACATGACTGTGCAACGCGTCCAACAGGTATCGCCATGTGTTGAGCATGTTGAGCGTGAAACATCATAGTTTGGACTTGTTCATATGACAATCCACGGTGTACAACCCACACAGTCTGATTCATCACCGCCAGACCTGCCACTCCACCTCGCCCTATCATGGGTATCTTACTGACTACATTATCTCTGACAGACCCAGCCCCTGATCTCCTCACTGGCGATCAACAGCTTCTGTATCCATGACGTCCGTCGTCATGGATACTTTGGCCACTGCCATTTCGCCAATTGGTGTCGCTGCCTGGTCGTCATGACGACTCCAGATAAATGAGAGGATATTTGTTTCTTTCACTGACGCCAGCCGTGACTGTATATCTCCTACTTGTTGAATCATATCAAAGTCTCTGCCGTGACGCAGCATGATGTCACTGTATGACCTCAAGCTGGTCACGGCAGCTTTACTGGTCGCTTGTCCATCATGTACTGTCATCATTACTTTCTCCTTTTGTTCCCGAATATTATCTAAAGAGTTGATGAGTTGTTGTCTTCGTTGGTTCAGTTTAGAAATTCTCTCATCAATGACTTTGTTGATTTGATGTTTGATGCTGTTTATGTCATTGTTTGATTGTTTCTCATGTTCCTCAGTGTCTTTCATTTGTTCGTCTATTAGTTCAATCAATACATCAGTTTGTTGTAGGACATCTTTTAACTGTTGTTTGCTGATTTTGGCTTGTTCCTACAAGTCCACCAGATTGTGATGTCTGTGATCCCGTAGGAGGCAAGTACCACAGGCCGCGAGGTCGCAGTCAACACAATACTGGTCTATTGTATTAGTGGGATGAGATTTACAGTAAACTATAGGAACTGCTTCATGCAATTGTATACTTTCCTTGACGTTTTCAACTCCTCTACTTTGGCATGATTGTAAGTCCATTTTATTTATTCGCTCTACTAAATCGGCGAGGAAAAAGTTGCTCTTTATATTATTGAGTCCGCCTGTTGGTATTGGGGATACATCCTTACATAGAGGACAGGTTATGGTTTGACGTGATCCAGATTTTTTCACCCATCCCTCCAGACAACCATAGCAGTATGTGTGGACACATGGAAGCACACGTGGATCCATGAACACGTCCAGACATACGCTACATCTCAGCTCTGATGGATCGACTAGCACCTTACTGGCCATGTCTGGAGAGATAATCTGTAACATATTAAGATATAATTAACAACTAATGGTGTCCAAATACTAGTTAGTGATAAGCCTGATATTATAAATATGCTTGTGCAACAAATTACGTCATAATATTTTTTTCCACTATTAATAGTAATTGAAAGAAAATACTTCAAACCCAAAATGGTTAATTTTTCTTCAATTCTGTAGATCCACTGGTGTAAAACATTACATACACAGCCAGAAGTAAATATATTGATTTTTTTATCTTAGATTTTGTATATTATGACCAAAATAATAATAGCCATTCTTGATTTCTTACCTGACGAGAATAAGGTGCAGTTCTAAATATTGTATCCTAAGATGTCACCTCCACCAATGGAATTGATTCAAGGAGCTGCAGCAGAAATCAAATGAATGTATTTATTTGGGGGTGGAGCTCTTGCTTGGTACTCGTGATCAGGGAGGGGTATTTAACCTCTAATTAACAGATACATCCACTATTATAAAACATTCTACAAAAATGCAGTATTATATTTTCAGTGCAAATGGTTAAGAGCATATGATTAAAGCCAACGTTAAATCAACGCTGTGCCGATGTTAGATCAGGGTTTTATAATGTTAAAATAAGCCAGAGCATTTATATAATAAAGAACATCTTCAATAATTTATCATCTCCTTTGTGTGTGTAAGATTCACGCTTATTGTTTTCACTATTATTTATTGTGAAACGAGATAAAACTTTGTTTGCGTCAGACCCTGGTTTACAAGACTATGTTTTCTGTTTTCGTGGTATTTCTTCTAAATTAATTTCAACATTATGTGTTTTTTTGTTACTAAAATTTCAGTAAAATTTTTTTTATATTTTTTTCCACGGTTCAAATGAGCCTATTTTAGTATGATTATATATTCTTATTTCTAAGGACTTCTGGATTTAATATGACAACAATGTTATTTCATTTATGATTTTAGTCAATGGGATATAGTACAGGTTAGAAAACAACAAATTTTACTTTCTGAAAAAAAAAATTGAGGAAAATCTCAAAATTTTACGTCGGAAATATTACATCAATTATATTTTGGGAGGGAGTGATCTAGCTATCCACGAAAGAATGATTGGATAACTGAATAGCTGAATAAATAAATAAATGAATAGATGTATAGATGAATAAATGAATAAATAAATAAATAAATAAATAAATAAATGAATAAATTATAAAATCATAAAATTTATAAATAATTAAATTAATAACAGATTTTGTGAATGGATGTGGATGAATCGTGTCGGTGAATATCATGTGCCATATTTGCATGCTATATCCTGACACTGACATTCTGGTGAAGGAGTTAAAGTTTTGTTTTATATATCTTCACTTCGACCGCGGCTTGTTTGATCTCTCCTGAAGTGTTTTATGACAACTTTCTCTAAACGTATTCCAATAATTTTAATAAAATACATTTAAGACGGATGACGACAACTTGAATTCTCGATTTGCGTGGCCGACAAAATCACGTCCAGTCTGTGTCTCCAAAAAGAGTAGGGCATTGTTGTAGGCCTCAGGGTACATTTCTCATCAAACACCTCAAGATGAACACGTTATAACCCGGTGATGGGGCGTTAGGCTACATTTCTGAATACAAAGCGTGAAACGTGAACACGATTTACTGAATTTGGTGATATGAATCACATGACACTGCCCTCCAGAGACAAGATTAGGATGTAAAACCTTGACGATCTCAGGACAAACACGCTACCTCTCGTTGTCAAAGGCTCCCCACAATAACGAATCTTCAGGAGTAGGCGGGAAAGAAATACATATATATATTCAAGTGGTGATTTATATAATCTTGACTTTGGCATTACCAGCTACGTCTTGTTTGATGTTTCAAATGATCTAGTGAGTTAAGTAAATTCTAAATCCAGTCCCACCCGATACAGACTGTTATAATGGTAAATCCAGAGCATTTCAATAGCCTAATTTATTCTGAATATCCATTTTGTACTGCGCTGCGCCGTGTTGGATTCTTAAGTGACTTTTTGGCAAAACTCACGACTAGAAGTGGATCTCAGACGTTGGTGCAATACTACGACGCTGGCCCACCACTGAGACAGCATTGCGTCAACATCCAGTATTTAGTGGTCACCCGCTAATATGGGACGTAAACCCAATGCTTGCCTGATGCTGGGCGCCAGCGTTGTAGACGATGGGCCAACATGCAACCAGCATTGGTTTGTTGTCTGTGTTTCGAGGCGTTGAATCAATGTTGTTTTTATGTTGGCCAATGTCATAAACGGTGTACCAACATTAAAACAAACATTCAGCCAGCCTGGCATGTCTGTTAATAAGGAGCGCGTAGCGCGTGGCTCTGCGCGAGATTAACGGGGATACACTTGTCTAAACCTCAATGCTACGAGGCCGTCATTAACGTGATCGCCTAGTCACATTGAAAGGAGAGACACAAAGAAATATTTCTGATAGAACCATGCAGGATCAGCTGGGTGCGAACCCGAGACGCCTGCTTGACTACCTAGACAGTCAGGCGGTCTACCAATGCGCCACATCCCCCTCTCTGTCATATTTGTTGGATGACACTGCTATAAAATATTATCTATAGCCCTAAACTCCTACGTGACAGGCGGTAGCAAGACGTTTAGTGTTGAAACAACAATAAACGATCACTGCGTCAACGTCAGCTATATATATAATAGACTGTTTATAGGTTTAACACCACAGCTGTTTTTACCGAAAGAGTAGGACATCCATGTAGACGTCAGGCTTATGTCTTCCACACACAAACCTCAACGGACATTAACAGAACGTCGCCACAGCAAATACGAGTCACTGGCCCAAGACTGGTTCAACGTTGGTACACCGTCTACGACGTTGGCCCAACATTGAACCAGTCTTGGGTGGATGTCTATAACCCAAACTCCTGTGTTGCGGGCGGTAGCGCTAGCCACTACAGGTCCACTACAGGAGGCTGTGGTGATGCCACGTTGTTTATCTTTATGTTATATACTGACACTGACTTTCTGAGCTCAAGTGGTGATTTATATAATCTTCACTTTGACAGCTTCGTCGTGCGTGATGTTTTAACTGCTCGCTGACCGGAGTTACCTCACGTTATTAAGTGAATTTCTCCACTGGTCAAACAGGCATACCTGACACTTTCAAAAAGCTCTGAGACACTGGCGGATTTAAAAGAGGAACCGTCGCCCCCCCCCCCATTTGATGTCTTAAAAAATGGACTGGATGTGTGCCTTTCATTGTAAATCGCAATTTTACATGAAATATGAGAATTTAAAGCTATAACTGATTACCTCGGTTTTTGCTGCTTTTGCCAAGAAATAATTTTTGTTGACGTTATTTACTTTCTTTACATTCTCAGCCGTATTTTATGATGCAATTTGCCCTATTTCGTTTTTTAAGAAGAAGCATCGCTTAGCGACGCATTATATATCTAACTTGTCCCTTCATCAGCCGTTTATATCTCATTTGCTCCATTCTTCGGGTAGTTTTTTTTATTTTTCTCTCTTTACGTAATTTCACATAATACTAGTATGTTTAATTAATTCTGTTTCTGCCGCGTCGTAACACAACTGCTATTGACAATTTTTAAATGACTTGCCCCTTCATCCGTATATTTCGTCATGCAATGTAGGCCCCATACCCACTACATAATAGTTGGATATTCTATGTTTTTTTGATTTTTTACACGAGAAATGTTTGATGTAGGTCTATCCCTTTAAATTAAATTTAAAAAATATGTTTTTTTGAAGTTAAACTATTTCCTAATGAGCGGAATAAATTATTATTAGCTTGCCCCTTCAGCCGTTTTTTCTCATTCGACCAGTTCCTCTAGTATTTTTAATACATGAAATATAAGTAGGTCTATTTTAAGCTACATGTATATCTGAATACTCCGGTTTTGGAAATATATTTTATTGTCAACTTTTCAATTCCCTTGCCGCTTCAGTCGTACTGTCTCATGCAATTTCTACCAATTTCAAATTAATATAAATTATGTATTTAATCGATGTATGAAATATAAGCTATATCTATAAATAAAATACTGTAATTATGTCTACATAGGTTTTTATGCACGTTTTTTTAAGTAAAAAGATATTTTCTAAATGAACCTAGTATACAGTTTTCCGAAATTTGCAGTGTAGGTCTTGTTGGCAGAGAAACAGGAGAACGAGCTGTCAAATTTCGTGAAAATCGGCTCACAATTAATTGAGTAATCTGCCGAAAAACGCGCTAACACTGTAAATACACGAAATTTGTTTGTCTGTTAGGGATAACTAACCCTACAAGCAAGCTGGACGGGCCATTCGATAATTGTCTTATTGTTTGTCTGTAAATAAATATAATTAGTCAGTGATATCTTACTGATTTCGAATGGAAAAAAGACTTGGCTGAAATTGGTATCAGTTAAGCGAGCTGGTGTACTACCTAGGGAGTGACGGCGCGGGGTCTCATACTGCGGACGGTCCGCGACAGATGTTCATAAATCCTTTAAGCCCTCACGATGCATTAAAGCATCATTTTACATCCCTGAAAACAGACCTGATTTTCCTACAATCAATGGTTTGAGAACGAAAATTTCCATGAAACTGGTTTACCAATACGTGGTAATTTTCTTTCATTTTTAAACCACCTTAAATCATCTTCATCCACTACAAGTCGAGAATTGCGACAGCAATTCGCGGCTTGTAGTGAATGAAGATGATTATGGTAAAGTCAGGCCTGAAGGGGTTAAATATGGGATCAGCCATTGTGAATTATTACATTTTCAATCATTTCAAATTTTGTCTCAAGCCGTAACACCGAATGTCTGAAAAATACTTTGATTTGTGTAATTTAAGTCATGACATCAATAAGTGATTTAAGTCATAACTCAAATTCGCCGTCACAGATTTAAAACATATCACTTTTAGAAATATGTTACGCAAATGTTAATCAAATTACAGACGTACTACTTTATTGAATAACAGAACGTCAGGGGTTAAAGTGAAACCCTTTAGCACTCAGGGGTTGAAGTGTAAGATCAAACCATTTAACCTCTAGAACTATCAGTACTATTTTCTAATTGTTAAATGGCATTATGTAACCAAATTTAAAAATAGGTCGCAAATATTAGATTATCATATATATGTCGACTTAAATTTAACAAATTCAGCTAATTGTTAGTCACTTGAAATTGTGGGTCGCTGTAGCGAGGCACAAATTCAAGTGTATGAAGATATAAGTTTATTAGGTCAGAGACACAAGGATTCACATTCATTTCGTTACACTAGCACGCCCGAAATCGGGGCTATGCCCTACTTTTATCTATTGACTTCAAGTGTTCAATATTGTGTACAGTACTATAGACAACTCTGTGCACTCCAGGCTTTTAAACAGTTTGGAGCGAGCAAACAATATCTTTGTGAGTAAAAGGTGCAAACACATGTTCATTTGAAGCCTTTGTGCCCAGAGTGTGTGTGTGTGTGTAGGGGGAGGGGGGGGGGGGGGGGCAAACGTCTTTGTTACAGGCTTTAGGTTCCACGTTCTATATATTTTTTCTCATAAGTACTTGTGCGCTCACGACGGGGGATAGAGACGTTTAAGTGGTGATTTATTTAATCTTGACTTTGACAACTAGTAGCTACACCCAGCTTGCGTGGTATTTCAAGTGATCTATGACCAAATCAACGACGTCAAGTGAATTCAAACACAGTCCCACCTGATACAGACTACTATAATAGTAAATCTAGACCATTTTATGTTACAAAAGTAAATAGTTCAAATATTGTGAGCGTAATCACAATTATTTGTCAATTTGTAAAGCTATATAATTCTACATTTTCTATCGTTTTAATGGGTTTTTTATTGTGTGCGGTTCAAAATATTAATTGAACTGGCATTGCACAACATATTAAATCCTTGTACATCAATAAAATATACGCATGGTAGGCAGTCTGTGCCCAGTTTGATGTCTAGATTTGTGTTGCTGATGTGTTTTTAAAGATACATGTGGTAGGTGTATTGTTCTATGTCCAGTTTAATGTCTAGATCTTGTATTGCTGGTGTGTTTGTTAGTATTTTTCACTCATTTGAAGCTGGAATTGCTGCCTCAATTTCCAACTTTAAATGACGACAAATATTATTAAAATATTAATCTGTGGCTGAAGTTACTGACAGCATGAAGTGGGTTTCCAATAAACATGATGTATTGTTGACCACCATTATTGTTGGGTCAGTGTCGTAGATGTTGGGCCAACAATAAACCTACATTGGGTTGAAGTGTTTTGTTGGTTGGGCCACACCAGCATACACGACACGTTTAGTGCTGATCACCGTCAAAATTATGTCCACGTGTCGTATGTACTGGCAGTCACACTTTATCTAATAGAGGACGTAAATTTAATACTTGCTTTATGGCCAACATCCAGCATGCATTGCCTCCATATTATCCTCGCCGAATTGTGACCTGTAATACATCAAATCAGGCAACGGTAAAAAATTACGAAATAGTGAGTGTGGAAAGTTGTGAAAAGTTGTGGAAAGTCGAATCCAGGACGAAGGGTATCGTTGATACCTCGTCCAGTAAGTGGAGCGCACAGCGCGTCACCACCTGCAAGCGCGAAATTAACTTCCATAAACTGATTTCAACTTTAACTGAACGCCATCGCTTAATGCCATCGCCTAGTCACATTGACAGGGAAGAAAACAGAATATTTCTCTGAAAACCCAGGCAGGATCAGGTTCGAACTCGGGACGCATGCGTAACTGGTGAGGCAGTCAGGCGCTCTACCAATGCACCACGCCCCTTTCCAAGCTTCGTATGGCCCAGGCCTGAATCCCATACGTATCATTTTCATGCTCAATGTATATTGCTCTATCGCATCTGTAATTGTGAAGTTAACAGAGCGATGCGACGATAGGATGATGTTTGGATGTTTTGACTCGATAGTTTATCGCATCGGGCTATTGCTCTATCGCTTCATTAACGCGACTGTATCAGGAGATGCGGGAGGTGATGGCGATGTGTTCACGATGTCTCCGCGATGTCTTGAACGAATCGTGAAGATCGTATTGTACCTTGATTTAAAATTTGATGATTTTGTAATTGTTAAACAATACAAACTATTTTTATTATGATTTTTGTGCTAATCCCGTGTTCTAAAATGTATTGAAAACATATCATCACGTGTATTAAAATGTATTGGAAACATGTCAGTTTAATCAAGATATCGGCGACATCGACTATAGTTCGTGGATGTCGCTGATGCCGAGTCCATACTTTCTGATAATAATATGATCACGCGTCCACATTGCCGACGTGTACACGAGAATGGTAAAAACATCTCTATTATGTCGGCGATGTGGGCTAAAAATATTGTATGCAACTTTTTCATGTTTGATTTTCCACACCGAATGTTGATCTTGAATGTTGTGCGCTGGTCGACGATAAATCTCTGTCTGATCTTGAATATCGTGCAGGTCGGCGATATAATCTGTTTGATCTTGAATGTCCTGGCTGGTCGTAATACATTTAAATTGTACATCTATATGTACATCTAAAAAAATGTATGTTTTTTATATATTTACGTCCTAATAAATGCATCTGAGTCTGAGTCTGAGTCGGCAATATATCGCTGATCGATCTTGAATGTCGTGGCTAGTCGGCGATACATTGCTGATTGATCTTGAATGTTGTGCGCTGGTCGACGATAAATCTCTGTCTGATCTTGAATGTCGGGCACTGGTCGGCGATATATCTGTGATTGATCTTGAATGATGTGCGCTGATTGGCGACATATCGAAAATTAGTCTTGAATATCGTGCACATGTCGGCGATATATCTCTGATTGATCATGAATGTCGTGCACAGGTCGGTGATGTATCTCTATTGATCTTCAATGTCGTGTCCTGGTCGACGATATATCGCTGATTGATCTTGAATGTTTTGCTCGGATCGGCGATATATCTCTATTAATCTTGAATGTCGTGCGCTGGTCGGCGAAATATCTCTGATCGATCTTGAATGTCGTGTGCTGGTCTGCGTTATATCTCTTATTGATCTTGAATGACCTTGTCAGCGATATATATCAGATGTACATCTGGAAGAAATTTGGATGCATGCATTTCAATTTTTATTATGTCCTGATGATTTGATGAAGCTTGGCAATTTTTGCGTATATACATCGCTGATAATTCGTAAACTATTGGCACAGAGTGGCACTGCCCAAATTCATGCATCGCTTAGGCATCGCTAGCCTTTTTAAAAATACCTCGGCATGGAAACAGTCCCGGGGCAATAAATGTGGGAGCAACTACAGCGGAATAATAAAAATAGAAAAAATAATCGACGGAACAATAAACGTGGAACCAATGAGCGACGGAACAATAAACATGGAAGCAATGAGCGACGGAACAAAAACGTAGAAACAATAAGCGACGGAACAATAAACGTAGGAGGAATGAGCGACGGAGCAATAAACGTGGAGGCAATGAATGACAAAACAATAAACGAGGACGCAATGAGCGACAAAACAATAAACGTGGACGCAATGAGCGTCGGAACAATAAACGTGGAAGCAATGAGCGACGGAACAATAAACGTGGAAGCAATGAGTGACGGAACAATAAACGTGGAAGGAATAAACGACGAAAAAATAAACGTGGAAGCAATGAGCAACGGAACAATACGCGTAGAAGCAATGAACGACAGAACAATAAACGTGGAAGCAATGAGCGACGGAACAATAATCGTGGAAGCAATGAGCGACGGAACAATAAACGTGGAAGCAATGAAATGACGGAACAATAAACGTGGAAGCAATGATTGACGGAACAATAAACGTGGAAGCAATGATTGACGGAACAAAAAACGTGGAAGCAATGAGACACGGAATAATAAACGTGGAAGCAGTGAAATGACGGAACAATAAACGTGAAAGCAATGATTGACGGAACAACAAACATGGAAGCAATGATTGACGGAACAATAAACGTGGAAGCAATGAGCGACGGAATAATAAACGTGGAAGCAATGAGACACGGAATAATAAACGTGGAAGCAATGAGAGACGGAGCAATAAACGCGGAAGCAATGAGCGACGGAACAATAAACGTGGAAGCAATGATTGACGGAACAATAAACGTGGAAGCAATGAGCGACGGGACAATAAACGTGGAAGCAATGATTGACGGAACAATAAACGTGGAAGCAATGATTGACGGAACACTAAACGTGGAAGCAATGAGCGACGGGACAATAAACGTGGAAATAATGATTGACGGAACAATAAACGTGGAAGCAATGAGCGACGGAACAATAAATTAGGAAGCAATGAGACACAGAACAATAAACGTGGAAGCAATGAGCGACGGAACAATAAACGTGGAAGCAATGAGCGACGGAACAGCAAACGTGGAAGCAATGATTGACGGAACAATAAACGTGGAAGCAATGATTGACGGAACAATAAACGTGGAAGCAATGGATGACCGAGAAATAAACGTGGAAGCAATGATTGACGGAACAATAAACGTGGAAGCAATGAGCGACGGAACAATAAACGGGGAAGCAATGATTGACGGAACAATAAAGTGGAAACAATGATTGACGGAACAATAAACGTGGAAACAATGAGCGACGGAACAATAAACGTGGAAGGAATGAGCGACGAAACAATAAATGTGGAAGCAATGAGTGACGGAACAAGAAACGTGGAAGCAATGAGCGACGGAACAATAAACATGGAAGCAATGTGCGAAAGAATAATAAACGTGGAAGCACTGAGCGACGAAACAATAAACGTGGAAGCAATGAATGACGAAACAATAAACGTGGAAGCAATGAGAGACGGAACAATAAACATGGAAGCAATGTGCGACGGAACAATAAACGTGTGAAGCAATGAGCGACGGAACAATAAACATGGAAATAATAAGCGACGGAACAATAAACGTGGAAGGAATGAGCGACGGAACAATAAACGTGGAAGGAATGAGCGACGGAACAATAAACGTGGAAGCAATGAGTGACGGAACAATAAACGTGGAAGCAATGAGCGACGGAACAATAAACGTGGAAGGAATGAGAGACAGAACAATAAACGTGGAAGCAATGAGAGACGGAACAAAAAACGTGGAAGCAATGAGCGATGGAGCAATAAACGTGGAAGCAATGAGCTACGGTAAAAATAAACGTGGAAGCAATGAGCGAAGGAATAATAAACGTGGAAGCAATGAAAGACGGAACAATACACGTGGAAGCAATGAGCGACGGAACGATAAACGTGGAAGGAATGAGAGACGGAACAATAAACGTGGAAGCAATGAGCGGCAGAACAATAAACGTGGGAGCAATAAGCGACGGAACAATAAACGCGTAAGCAATGAGCGACGGAACAAAAACGTGGAAGCAATGAGCGACGGAACAATAAACGTGGAAGCAATGAGCTACGGAAAAAATAAACGTGAAAGCAATAAGCGACGAAACAATAAACGTGGAAGCAATGAATGACGAAACAATAAACGTGGAAGCAATGAGAGACGGAACAATAAACATGGAAGCAATGTGCGACGGAACAATAAAAGTGGAAGCAATGAGCGACGGTACAATAAACGTGGAAGAAATGAGAGACGGGACAATAAATGTGGAAGCAATGAGCTAAGGAACAAAAACGTGGAAGCAATGAGCGACGGAACAATAAACGTGGTAGCAACGACAGACGGAACAATAAACGTGGAAGCAATGA
Source organism: Flabesymbios commensalis (assembly GCA_964017125.1). Taxonomy (NCBI): domain Eukaryota; kingdom Metazoa; phylum Annelida; class Polychaeta; order Terebellida; family Flabelligeridae; genus Flabesymbios; species Flabesymbios commensalis. Next base: position 5,167,079 of record OZ024908.1, read on the forward strand.
GCCACGGAATAATAAACGTGGAAGCAATGAGCGACAGAACAATAAATGTGGAAGCAGTGAGCGACGGAACAATCAAAATAGAAGCAATGAGCGACGAAAAAATAAACGTGTGAAGCAGTGAGCGACGGAACAATAAACATAGAAGCAATGAGCGACGGAACAATAAGCGTGGAAGCAATGAGCGACGGAGCAAAAACGTGGAAGCAATGAGCGACGGAATAATAAACGTGGAAGCAATGAGCGACGGAGCGATAAACGTGGAAGGAATGAGAGACGGAACAATAAACGTGGAAGCAATGAGCGACGGAACCATAAACGTGGAAACAATGAGCGACGGAACAATAAACGTGGAAGGAATGAGCGACGAAATAATAGACGTGGAAGCAATGAGCGACGGAACAATAAAAGTGGAAGCAATGAGCGACGGTACAATAAACGTGGAAGAAATGAGAGACGGGACAATAAATGTGGAAGCAATGAGCGACGGAACAAAAACGTGGAAGCAATGAGCGACGGAACAATAAACGTGGTAGCAACGAAAGACGGCACAATAAACATGGAAGCAATGAGCGCGGAATAATAAACGTGGAAGCAATGAGCGACGGAACAATAAATGTGGAAGCAGTGAGCGACGGAACAATAAACATCGAAGCAATGAGCGACGGAAAAATAAACGTGTGAAGCAGTGAGCGACGGAACAATAAACATAGAAGCAATGAGAGACGGAACAATAAACGTGGAAGCAATATGCGACGGAAAAAAACGTGGAAGCAATGAGCGACGGAACAATAAACGTGGAAGCAATGAGCGACGGAACAATAAACGTGGAAGGAATGAGAGACGGAACAATAAACGTGGAAGCAATGAGCGACGGAACAATAAACGTGGAAACAATGAGCGACGGAACAATAAACGTGGAAGGAATGAGAGACGGAACAATAAACGTGGAAGCAATGAATGACGAAACAATAAACGTGGAAGTAATGAGAGACGGAACAATAAACATGGAAGCAATGTGCGACGGAACAATAAACGTGTGAAGCAATGAGCGACGGAACAATAAACATGGAAGCAATGGGCAACGGAACAATAAGCATGGAAGCAATGAGCGACGAAATAATAAACGTGGAAGCAATGAGCGACGAAATAATAAACGTGGAAGTAATGAGCGACGGAACAATAAACGTGGAAGCAATGAGCGACGGAACAATAAACATGGAAGCAATGAGCGACGGAACAAAACGTGGAAGCAATGAGCGACGGAACAATAAACGTGGGAGGAATGAGCGACGGAGCAATAAACTCGGAAGCAATGAATGACGGAACAATAAACGGGGAAGCAATGAGTGATGGAACAATAAACGTGGAAGCAATGAGCGACAAAACAATAAACGTGGAAGCAATGAGCGTCGGAACAATAAACGTGGAAGCAATGAGCGACGGAACAATAAACGTGGAAGCAATGAGTGACGGAACAATAAACGTGGAAGGAATGAGCGATGGAATAATAAACGTGGAAGCAATGAGACACGGAGCAATAAACATGGAAGCGATAATCGACGGAGCAATAAACGTGGGTGCAATGAGCGATGAAATAATAAACGTGGAAGCAATGAGACACGGAATAATAAACGTGGAAGCAATGAGAGACGGGGCAATAAACGCGGAAGCAATGAGCGACGGAACAATAAACGTGGAAGCAATGATTGACGAAACAATAAACGTGAAAGCAATGAATGACGGAACTATAAACTTGGAAGCAATGATTGACGGAACAACAAACGTGAAAGCAATGATCGACGGAACAATAAACGTGGAAGCAATGATTGACTGAACGATAAACGTGGAAGCAATGATTGACGCAACAATAAAAGTGGAAGCAATGAGCGACGGGACAATAAACGTGGAAGGAATGATTGACGGAACAATAAACGTGGAAGCAATGAGCGACGCAACAATAAAGGTGGAAGCAATGAGACACGGAACAATAAGCGTGGAAGCAAAAAGCGACAAAACAATAAACGTGGAAGCAATGATTGACGGAACAATAAACGTGGAAGCAATGATTGACGGAACAATAAACGTGGAAGCAATGAGCAACGGAACAATAAACGGGGAAGCAATGATTGAGGAAACAATAAACGTGGAAACAATGATTGACGGAACAATAAACGTGGGTGCAATGAGCGACGGAACAATAAACGTGGAAGGAATGAACGACGAAACAATAAACGTGGAAGGAATGAGAAACGGAACAATAAACGTGGAAGCAATGACCGACGCACAATAAACATGGAAGCAATGTGCGAAAGAATAATAAACGTGGAAGCAATGAGAGACGGAACAATAAACATGGAAGCAATGTGCGACGGAACAATAAACGTGTGAAGCAATGAGCGACGGAACGATAAACGTGGAAGGAATGAGAGACAGAACAATAAACGTGGAAGCAATGAAAGACGGAACAATAAACGTGGAAGCAATGAGCGGCAGAACAATAAACGTGGGAGCAATAAGCGACGGAACAATAAACGTGTAAGCAATGAGCGACGGAACAAAAACGTGGAAGCAATGAGCGACGGAACAATAAACGTGGAAGCAATGAGCTACGGAAAAAATAAACGTGGAAGCAATAAGCGACGAAACAATAAACGTGGAAGCAATGAATGACGAAACAATAAACGTGGAAGCAATGAGAGACGGAACAATAAACATGGAAGCAATGTGCGACGGAACAATAAAAGTGGAAGCAATGAGCGACGGTACAATAAACGTGGAAGAAATGAGAAACGGGACAATAAATGTGGAAGCAATGAGCTAAGGAACAAAAACGTGGAATCAATGAGCGACGGAACAATAAACGTGGTAGCAACGACAGACGGAACAATAAACGTGGAAGCAATGAGCCACGGAATAATAAACGTGGAAGCAATGAGCGACAGAACAATAAATGTGGAAGCAGTGAGCGACGGAACAATAAACATAGAAGCAATGAGCGACGGAAAAATAAACGTGTGAAGCAGTGAGCGACGGAACAATAAACATAGAAGCAATGAGCGACGGAACAATAAACGTGGAAGCAATGAGCGACGGAACAAAAACGTGGAAGCAATGAGCGACGGAATAATAAACGTGGAAGCAATGAGCGACGGAGCGATAAACATGGAAGGAATGAGAGACGGAACAATAAACGTGGAAGCAATGAGCGACGGAACAATAAAAGTGGAAGCAATGAGCGACGGTACAATAAACGTGGAAGAAATGAGAGACGGGACAATAAATGTGGAAGCAATGAGCGACGGAACAAAAACGTGGAAGCAATGAGCGACGGAACAATAAACGTGGTAGCAACGAAAGACGGCACAATAAACATGGAAGCAATGAGCGCGGAATAATAAACGTGGAAGCAATGAGCGACGGAACAATAAATGTGGAAGCAGTGAGCGACGGAACAATAAACATCGAAGCAATGAGCGACGGAAAAATAAACGTGTGAAGCAGTGAGCGACGGAACAATAAACATAGAAGCAATGAGAGACGGAACAATAAACGTGGAAGCAATGAGCGACGGAAAAAAACGTGGAAGCAATGAGAGACGGAACAATAAACGTGGAAGCAATGAGCGACGGAACAATAAACGTGGAAGGAATGAGAGACGGAACAATAAACGTGGAAGCAATGAGCGACGGAACAATAAACGTGGAAACAATGAGCGACGGAACAATAAACGTGGAAGGAATGAGAGACGGAACAATAAACGTGGAAGCAATGAATGACGAAACAATAAACGTGGAAGTAATGAGAGACGGAACAATAAACATGGAAGAAATGTGCGACGGAACAATAAACGTGTGAAGCAATGAGCGACGGAACAATAAACATGGAAGCAATGGGCAACGGAACAATAAGCATGGAAGCAATGAGCGACGAAATAATAAACGTGGAAGCAATGAGCGACGAAATAATAAACGTGGAAGTAATGAGCGACGGAACAATAAACGTGGAAGCAATGAGCGACGGAACAATAAACATGGAAGCAATGAGCGACGGAACGAAACGTGGAAGCAATGAGCGACGGAACAATAAACGTGGGAGGAATGAGCGACGGAGCAATAAACTCGGAAGCAATGAATGACGGAACAATAAACGGGGAAGCAATGAGTGATGGAACAATAAACGTGGAAGCAATGAGCGACAAAACAATAAACGTGGAAGCAATGAGCGTCGGAACAATAAACGTGGAAGCAATGAGCGACGGAACAATAAACGTGGAAGCAATGAGTGACGGAACAATAAACGTGGAAGGAATGAGCGATGGAATAATAAACGTGGAAGCAATGAGACACGGAGCAATAAACATGGAAGCGATAATCGACGGAGCAATAAACGTGGGTGCAATGAGCGATGAAATAATAAACGTGGAAGCAATGAGACACGGAATAATAAACGTGGAAGCAATGAGAGACGGGGCAATAAACGCGGAAGCAATGAGCGACGGAACAATAAACGTGGAAGCAATGATTGACGAAACAATAAACGTGAAAGCAATGAATGACGGAACTATAAACTTGGAAGCAATGATTGACGGAACAACAAACGTGAAAGCAATGATCGACGGAACAATAAACGTGGAAGGAATGATTGACTGAACGATAAACGTGGAAGCAATGATTGACGCAACAATAAAAGTGGAAGCAATGAGCGACGGGACAATAAACGTGGAAGGAATGATTGACGGAACAATAAACGTGGAAGCAATGAGCGACGCAACAATAAATGTGGAAGCAATGAGACACGGAACAATAAACGTGGAAGCAAAAAGCGACAAAACAATAAACGTGGAAGCAATGATTGACGGAACAATAAACGTGGAAGCAATGATTGACGGAACAATAAACGTGGAAGCAATGAGCAACGGAACAATAAACGGGGAAGCAATGATTGAGGGAACAATAAACGTGGAAACAATGATTGACGGAACAATAAACGTGGGTGCAATGAGCGACGGAACAATAAACGTGGAAGGAATGAACGACGAAACAATAAACGTGGAAGGAATGAGAAACGGAACAATAAACGTGGAAGCAATGACCGACGCACAATAAACATGGAAGCAATGTGCGAAAGAATAATAAACGTGGAAGCAATGAGAGACGGAACAATAAACGTGGAAGCAATGTGCGACGGAACAATAAACGTGTGAAGCAATGAGCGACGGAACGATAAACGTGGAAGGAATGAGAGACAGAACAATAAACGTGGAAGCAATGAAAGACGGAACAATAAACGTGGAAGCAATGAGCGACGGAACGATAAACGTGGAAGGAATGAGAGACGGAACAATAAACGTGGAAGCAATGAGCGGCAGAACAATAAACGTGGGAGCAATAAGCGACGGAACAATAAACGTGTAAGCAATGAGCGACGGAACAAAAACGTGGAAGCAATGAGCGACGGAACAATAAACGTGGAAGCAATGAGCTACGGAAAAAATAAACGTGGAAGCAATAAGCGACGAAACAATAAACGTGGAAGCAATGAATGACGAAACAATAAACGTGGAAGCAATGAGAGACGGAACAATAAACATGGAAGCAATGTGCGACGGAACAATAAAAGTGGAAGCAATGAGCGACGGTACAATAAACGTGGAAGAAATGAGAGACGGGACAATAAATGTGGAAGCAATGAGCTAAGGAACAAAAATGTGGAAGCAATGAGCGACGGAACAATAAACGTGGTAGCAACGACAGACGGAACAATAAACGTGGAAGCAATGAGCCACGGAATAATAAACGTGGAAGCAATGAGCGACAGAACAATAAATGTGGAAGCAGTGAGCGACGGAACAATAAACATAGAAGCAATGAGCGACGGAAAAATAAACGTGTGAAGCAGTGAGCGACGGAACAATAAACATAGAAGCAATGAGCGACGGAACAATAAACGTGGAAGCAATGAGCGACGGAACAAAAACGTGGAAGCAATGAGCGACGGAATAATAAACGTGGAAGCAATGAGCGACGGAGCGATAAACGTGGAAGGAATGAGAGACGGAACAATAAACGTGGAAGCAATGAGCGACGGAACAATAAACGTGGGAACAATGAGCGACGGAACAATAAACGTGGAAGGAATGAGCGACGAAATAATAGACGTGGAAGCAATGAGCGACGGAACAATAAAAGTGGAAGCAATGAGCGACGGTACAATAAACGTGGAAGAAATGAGAGACGGGACAATAAATGTGGAAGCAATGAGCGACGGAACAAAAACGTGGAAGCAATGAGCGACGGAACAATAAACGTGGTAGCAACGAAAGACGGCACAATAAACATGGAAGCAATGAGCGCGGAATAATAAACGTGGAAGCAATGAGCGACGGAACAATAAATGTGGAAGCAGTGAGCGACGGAACAATAAACATCGAAGCAATGAGCGACGGAAAAATAAACGTGTGAAGCAGTGAGCGACGGAACAATAAACATAGAAGCAATGAGAGACGGAACAATAAACGTGGAAGCAATGAGCGACGGAAAAAAACGTGGAAGCAATGAGCGACGGAACAATAAACGTGGAAGCAATGAGCGACGGAACAATAAACGTGGAAGGAATGAGAGACGGAACAATAAACGTGGAAGCAATGAGCGACGGAACAATAAACGTGGAAACAATGAGCGACGGAACAATAAACGTGGAAGGAATGAGAGACGGAACAATAAACGTGGAAGCAATGAATGACGAAACAATAAACGTGGAAGTAATGAGAGACGGAACAATAAACATGGAAGAAATGTGCGACGGAACAATAAACGTGTGAAGCAATGAGCGACGGAACAATAAACATGGAAGCAATGGGCAACGGAACAATAAGCATGGAAGCAATGAGCGACGAAATAATAAACGTGGAAGCAATGAGCGACGAAATAATAAACGTGGAAGTAATGAGCGGCGGAACAATAAACGTGGAAGCAATGAGCGACGGAACAATAAACATGGAAGCAATGAATGACGGAACTATAAACTTGGAAGCAATGATTGACGGAACAACAAACGTGAAAGCAATGAGCGACGGAACAATAAACGTGGAAGCAATGATTGACGGAACGATAAACGTGGTAGCAATGATTGACGCAACAATAAACGTGGAAGCAATGAGCGACGGGACAATAAACGTGGAAGGAATAATTGACGGAACAATAAACGTGGAAGCAATGAGCGACGCAACAATAAACGTGGAAGCAATGAGACACGGAACAATAAACGTGGAAGCAATAAGCGACAAAACAATAAACGTGGAAGCAATGATTGACGGAACAATAAACGTGGAAGCAATGATTGACGGAACAATAAACGTGGAAGCAATGAGACACGGAACAATAAACGTGGAAGCAATAAGCGACAAAACAATAAACGTGGAAGCAATGATTGACGGAACAATAAACGTGGAAGCAATGATTGACGGAACAATAAACGTGGAAGCAATGAGCGACGGAACAATAAACATGGAAGCAATGAGCGACAGAACAATACACGTAGAAGCAATAAGCGACGGAACAATAAACGTGGAAGCAATGAATGACGGAATAATAGACATGGGAGCAATGATTGACGGAACAATAAACGTGGAAGCAATGGATGACCGAGCAATAAACGTGGAAGCAATGATTGACGAAACAATAAATGTGGAAGCAATGAGCGACGGAACAATAAACGTGGAAGCAATGAGCTACGGGAAAAATAAATGTGGAAGCAATGAGCGACGGAATAATAAACATGGAAGCAATGAAAGACGGAACAATAAACGTGGAAGCAATGAGCGACAGAACGATAAACGTAAAAAGAATGAGAGACGGAACAATAAACGTGGAAGCAATGAGCGACGGAACAATAAACGTGGAAGCAATGAGCGACGGAACAATAAACGTGTAAGCAATGAGCGACGGAACAAAAACGTAGAAGCAATGAGCAATGGAACAATAAATGTGGAAGCAGTGAGCGACGGAACAATAAACATAGAAGCAATGAGCGACGGAAAAATAAACGTGTGAAGCAGTGAGCGACGGAACAATAAACATAGAAGCAATGAGCGACGGAACAATAAACGTGGAAGCAATGAGTGACGGAACAAAAACGTGGAAGCAATGAGCGACGGAATAATAAACGTGGAAGCAATGAGCGACGGAGCGATAAACGTGGAAGGAATGAGAGACGGAACAATAAACGTGGAAGCAATGAGCGACGGGACAATAAACGTGGAAACAATGAGCGACGGAACAATAAACGTGGAAGGAATGAGCGACGAAATAATAGACGTGGAAGCAATGAGCGACGGAACAATAAAAGTGGAAGCAATGAGCGACGGTACAATAAACGTGGAAGAAATGAGAGACGGGACAATAAATGTGGAAGCAATGAGCGACGGAACTAAAACGTGGAAGCAATGAGCGACGGAACAATAAACGTGATAGCAACAAAAGACGGCACAATAAACATGGAAGCAATGAGCGCGGAATAATAAACGTGGAAGCAATGAGAGACGGAACAATAAACGTGGAAGCAATGAGCGACGGAAAAAAACGTGGAAGCAATGAGCGACGGAACAATAAACGTGGAAGCAATGAGCGACGGAACAATAAACGTGGAAGGAATGAGAGACGGAACAATAAACGTGGAAGCAATGAGCGACGGAACAATAAACGTGGAAACAATGAGCGACGGAACAATAAACGTGGAAGGAATGAGAGACGGAACAATAAGCGTGGAAGCAATGAATGACGAAACAATAAACGTGGAAGTAATGAGAGACGGAACAATAAACATGGAAGAAATGTGCGACGGAACAATAAACGTGTGAAGCAATGAGCGACGGAACAATAAACGTGGAAGCAATGAGAGACGGAACAAAAACGTAGAAGCAATGAGCAACGGAACAATAAACGTGGGAGCAATGAGCTACGGGAAAAATAAACGTGGAAGCAATGAGCGACGAAACAATAAACGTGGAAGCAATGAATGACGAAACAATAAACGTGGAAGCAATGAGCAACGGAACAATAAACGGGGAAGCAATGATTGAGGGAACAATAAACGTGGAAACAATGATTGACGGAACAATAAACGTGGGTGCAATGAGCGACGGAACAATAAACGTGGAAGGAATGAACGACGAAACAATAAACGTGGAAGGAATGAGAAACGGAACAATAAACGTGGAAGCAATGACCGACACACAATAAACATGGAAGCAATGTGCGAAAGAATAATAAACGTGGAAGCAATTAGAGACGGAACAATAAACATGGAAGCAATGTGCGACGGAACAATAAACGTGTGAAGCAATGAGCGACGGAACAATAAACTTGGAAGCAATGAGCTACGGAAAAAATAAACGTGGAAGCAATGAGCGACGGAATAATAAACGTGGAAGCAATGAAAGACAGAACAATAAACGTGGAAGCAATGAGCGACGGAACGATAAACGTGGAAGGAATGAGAGACGGAACAATAAATGGAGAAGCAATGAGCGACGGAACAATAAACGTGGAAGCAATGAGCGACGGAACAAAAACGTGGAAGCAATGAGCGACGGAATAATAAACGTGGAAGCAATGAGCGACGGAGCGATAAACGTGGAAGGAATGAGAGACGGAACAATAAACGTGGAAGCAATGAGCGACGGAACAATAAACGTGGAAACAATGAGCGACGGAACAATAAACGTGGAAGGAATGAGCGACGAAATAATCGACGTGGAAGCAATGAGCGACGGAACAATAAAAGTGGAAGCAATGAGCGACGGTACAATAAACGTGGAAGAAATGAGAGACGGGACAATAAATGTGGAAGCAATGAGCGACGGAACAAAAACGTGGAAGCAATGAGCGACGGAACAATAAACGTGGTAGCAACGAAAGACGGCACAATAAACATGGAAGCAATGAGCGCGGAATAATAAACGGGGAAGCAATGAGCGACGGAACAATAAATGTGGAAGCAGTGAGCGACGGAACAATAAACATCGAAGCAATGAGCGACGGAAAAATAAACGTGTGAAGCAGTGAGCGACGGAACAATAAACATAGAAGCAATGAGAGACGGAACAATAAACGTGGAAGCAATGAGCGACGGAAAAAAACGTGGAAGCAATGAGCGACGGAACAATAAACGTGGAAGCAATGAGCGACGGAACAATAAACGTGGAAGGAATGAGAGACGGAACAATAAACGTGGAAGCAATGAGCGACGGAACAATAAACGTGGAAACAATGAGCGACGGAACAATAAACGTGGAAGGAATGAGAGACGGAACAATAAACGTTGAAGCAATGAATGACGAAACAATAAACGTGGAAGTAATGAGAGACGGAACAATAAACATGGAAGCAATGGGCGACGGAACAATAAGCATGGAAGCAATGAGCGACGAAATAATAAACGTGGAAGCAATGAGCGACGAAATAATAAACATGGAAACAATGAGCGACGGAACAATAAACGTGGAAGCAATGAGCGACGGAACAATAAACATGGAAGCAATGAGCGACGGAACAAAACGTGGAAGCAATGAGCGACGGAACAATAAACGTGGGAGGAATGAGCGACGGAGCAATAAACTCGGAAGCAATGAATGACGGAACAATAAACGGGGAAGCAATGAGTGATGGAACAATAAACGTGGAAGCAATGAGCGACAAAACATTAAACGTGGAAGCAATGAGCGTCGGAACAATAAACGTGGAAGCAATGAGCGACGGAACAATAAACGTGGAAGCAATGAGTGACTGAACAATAAACGTGGAAGGAATGAGCGATGGAATAATAAACGTGGAAGCAATGAGACACGGAGCAATAAACATGGAAGCGATAATCGACGGAACAATAAACGTGGGTGCAATGAGCGATGAAATAACAAACGTGGAAGCAATGAGACACGGAATAATAAACGTGGAAGCGATGAGAGACGGGGCAATAAACGCGGAAGCAATGGACGACGGAACAATAAACGTGGAAGCAATGATTGACGAAACAATAAACGTGAAAGCAATGAATGACGGAACTATAAACTTGGAAGCAATGATTGACGGAACAACAAACGTGAAAGCAATGAGCGACGGAACAATAAACGTGGAAGCAATGATTGACGGAACGATAAACGTGGAAGCAATGATTGACGCAACAATAAACGTGGAAGCAATGAGCAACGGGACAATAAACGTGGAAGGAATGATTGACGGAACAATAAACGTGGAAGCAATGAGCGACGCAACAATAAATGTGGAAGCAATGAGACACGGAAAAATAAACGTGGAAGCAATAAGCGACAAAACAATAAACGTGGAAGCAATGATTGACGGAACAATAAACGTGGAAGCAATGATTGACAGAACAATAAACGTGGAAGCAATGAGACACGGAACAATAAACGTGGAAGCAATAAGCGACAAAACAATAAACGTGGAAGCAATGATTGCCGGAACAATAAACGTGGAAGCAATGATTGACGGAACAATAAACGTGGAAGCAATGAGCGACGGAACAATAAACATGGAAGCAATGAGCGACAGAACAATACACGTAGAAGCAATGAGCGACGGAACAATAAACGTGGAAGCAATGAATGACGGAACAATAGACATGGGAGCAATGATTGACGGAACAATAAACGTGGAAGCAATGGATGACCGAGCAATAAACGTGGAAGCAATGATTGACGGAACAATAAATGTGGAAGCAATGAGCGACGGAACAATAAACGTGGAAGCAACGAGCTACGGGAAAAATAAATGTGGAAGCAATGAGCGACGGAATAATAAACATGGAAGCAATGAAAGACGGAACAATAAACGTGGAAGCAATGAGCGACAGAACGATAAACGTAAAAAGAATGAGAGACGGAACAATAAACGTGGAAGCAATGAGCGACGGAACAATAAACGTGGAAGCAATGAGCGACGGAACAATAAACGTGTAAGCAATGAGCGACGGAACAAAAACGTAGAAGCAATGAGCAACGGAACAATAAACATGGGAGCAATGAGCTACGGGAAAAATAAACGTGGAAGCAATGAGCGACGAAACAATAAACGTGGAAGCAATGAATGACGAAACAATAAACGTGGAAGCAATGAGCAACGGAACAATAAACGGGGAAGCAATGATTGAGGGAACAATACACGTGGAAACAATGATTGACGGAACAATAAACGTGGGTGCAATGAGCGACGAAACAATAAACGTGGAAGGAATGAACGACGAAACAATAAATGTGGAAGGAATGAGAAACGGAACAATAAACGTGGAAGCAATGACCGACGCACAATAAACATGGAAGCAATGTGCGAAAGAATAATAAACGTGGAAGCAATGAGCGACGGAACAATACAAATGGAAGCAATGTGCGACGGAACAATAAACGTGTGAAGCAATGAGCGACGGAACAATAAACTTGGAAGCAATGAGCTACGGAAAAAATAAACGTGGAAGCAATGAGCGACGGAATAATAAACGTGGAAGCAATGAAAGACAGAACAATAAACGTGGAAGCAATGAGCGACGGAACGATAAACGTGGAAGGAATGAGAGACGGAACAATAAATGGAGAAGCAATGAGCGACGGAACAATAAACGTGGAAGCAATGAGCGACGGAACAAAAACGTGGAAGCAATGAGCGACGGAATAATAAACGTGGAAGCAATGAGCGACGGAGCGATAAACGTGGAAGGAATGAGAGACGGAACAATAAACGTGGAAGCAATGAGCGACGGAACAATAAACGTGGAAACAATGAGCGACGGAACAATAAACGTGGGAGGAATGAGCGACGAAATAATAGACGTGGAAGCAATGAGCGACGGAACAATAAAAGTGGAAGCAATGAGCGACGGTACAATAAACGTGGAAGAAATGAGAGACGGGACAATAAATGTGGAAGCAATGAGCGACGGAACAAAAACGTGGAAGCAATGAGCGACGGAACAATAAACGTGGTCGCAACGAAAGACGGCACAATAAACATGGAAGCAATGAGCGCGGAATAATAAACGTGGAAGCAATGAGCAACGGAACAATAAATGTGGAAGCAGTGAGCGACGGAACAATAAACATCGAAGCAATGAGCGACGGAAAAATAAACGTGTGAAGCAGTGAGCGACGGAACAATAAACATAGAAGCAATGAGAGACGGAACAATAAACGTGGAAGCAATGAGCGACGGAAAAAAACGTGGAAGCAATGAGCGACGGAACAATAAACGTGGAAGCAATGAGCGACGGAACAATAAACGTGGAAGGAATGAGAGACGGAACAATAAACGTGGAAGCAATGAGCGACGGAACAATAAACGTGGAAACAATGAGCGACGGAACAATAAACGTGAAAGGAATGAGAGACGGAACAATAAACGTGGAAGCAATGAATGACGAAACAATAAACGTGGAAGTAATGAGAGACGGAACAATAAACATGGAAGCAATGTGCGACGGAACAATAAACGTGTGAAGCAATGAGCGACGGAACAATAAACATGGAAGCAATGGGCGACGGAACAATAAGCATGGAAGCAATGAGCGACGTAATAATAAACGTGGAAGCAATGAGCGACGAAATAATAAACGTGGAAGTAATGAGCGACGGAACAATAAACGTGGAAGCAATGAGCGACGGAACAATAAACATGGAAGCAATGAGCGACGGAACAAAACGTGGAAGCAATGAGCGACGGAACAATAAACGTGGGAGGAATGAGCGACGGAGCAATAAACTCGAAAGCAATGAATGACGGAACATTAAACGGGGAAGCAATGAGTGATGGAACAATAAACGTGGAAGCAATGAGCGACAAAACAATAAACGTGGAAGCAATTAGCGTCGGAACAATAAACGTGGAAGCAATGAGCGACGGAACAATAAACGTGGAAGCAATGAGTGACGGAACAATAAACGTGGAAGGAATGAGCGATGGAATAATAAACGTGGAAGCAATGAGACACGGAGCAATAAACATGGAAGCGATAATCGACGGAACAATAAACGTGGGTGCAATGAGCGATGAAATAATAAACGTGGAAGCAATGAGACACGGAATACTAAACGTGGAAGCAATGAGAGACGGGGCAATAAACGCGGAAGCAATGAGCGACGGAACAATAAACGTGGAAGCAATGATTGACGAAACAATAAACGTGAAAGCAATGAATGACGGAACTATAAACTTGGAAGCAATGATTGACGGAACGATAAACGTGGAAGCAATGATTGACGCAACAATAAACGTGGAAGCAATGAGCGACGGGACAATAAACGTGGAAGGAATGATTGACGGAACAATAAACGTGGAAGCAATGAGCGACGGAAAAATAAACGTGTGGAGCAGTGAGCGACGGAACAATAAACATAGAAGCAATGAGAGACGGAACTATAAACGTGGAAGCAATGAGCGACGGAAAAAAACGTGGAAGCAATGAGCGACGGAACAATAAACGTGGAAGCAATGAGCGACGGAACAATAAACGTGGAAGGAATGAGAGACGGAACAATAAACGTGGAAGCAATGAGCGACGGAACAATAAACGTGGAAACAATGAGCGACGGAACAATAAACGTGAAAGGAATGAGAGACGGAACAATAAACGTGGAAGCAATGAATGACGAAACAATAAACGTGGAAGTAATGAGAGACGGAACAATAAACATGGAAGCAATGTGCGACGGAACAATAAACGTGTGAAGCAATGAGCGACGGAACAATAAACATGGAAGCAATGGGCGACGGAACAATAAGCATGGAAGCAATGAGCGACGTAATAATAAACGTGGAAGCAATGAGCGACGAAATAATAAACGTGGAAGTAATGAGCGACGGAACAATAAACGTGGAAGCAATGAGCGACGGAACAATAAACATGGAAGCAATGAGCGACGGAACAAAACGTGGAAGCAATGAGCGACGGAACAATAAACGTGGGAGGAATGAGCGACGGAGCAATAAACTCGGAAGCAATGAATGACGGAACAATAAACGGGGAAGCAATGAGTGATGGAACAATAAACGCGGAAGCAATGAGCAACAAAACAATAAACGTGGAAGCAATTACCGTCGGAACAATAAACGTGGAAGCAATGAGCGACGGAACAATAAACGTGGAAGCAATGAGTGACGGAACAATAAACGTGGAAGGAATGAGCGATGGAATAATAAACGTGGAAGCAATGAGACACGGAGCAATAAGCATGGGAGCGATAATCGACGGAACAATAAACGTGGGTGCAATGAGCGATGAAATAATAAACGTGGAAGCAATGAGACACGGAATAATAAACGTGGAAGCAATGAGAGACGGGGCAATAAACGCGGAAGCAATGAGCGACGGAACAATAAACGTGGAAGCAATGATTGACGAAACAATAAACGTGAAAGCAATGAATGACGGAACTATAAACTTGGAAGCAATGATTGACGGAATAACAAACGTGAAAGAAATGAGCGACGGAACAATAAACGTGGAAGCAATGATTGACGGAACGATAAACGTGGAAGCAATGATTGACGCAACAATAAACGTGGAAGCAATGAGCGACGGGACAATAAACGTGGAAGGAATGATTGACGGAACAATAAACGTGGAAGCAATGAGCGACGCAACAATAAATGTGGAAGCAATGAGACACGGAACAATAAACGTGGATGCAATAAGCGACAAAACAATAAACGTGGAAGCAATGATTGACGGAACAATAAACGTGGAAGCAATGATTGACGGAACAATAAACGTGGAAGCAATGAGACACGGAACAATAAACGTGGAAGCAATAAGCGACAAAACAATAAACGTGGAAGCAATGATTGACGGAACAATAAACGTGGAAGCAATGATTGACGGAACAATAAACGTGGAAGCAATGAGCGACGGAACAATAAACATGGAAGCAATGAGCGACAGAACAATACACGTAGAAGCAATGAGCGACGGAGCAATAAACGAGGAAGCAATGAATGACGGAACAATAGACATGGGAGCAATGATTGACGGAACAATAAACGTGGAAGCAATGGATGACCGAGCAATAAACGTGGAAGCAATGATTGACGGAACAATAAACGTGGAAGCAATGAGCGACGGAACAATAAACGTGGAAGCAATGAGCTACGGAAAAAATAAATGTGGAAGCAATGAGCGACGGAATAATAAACATGGAAGCAATGAAAGACGGAACAATAAACGTGGAAGCAATGAGCGACAGAACGATAAACGTGGAAAGAATGAGAGACGGAACAATAAACGTGGAAGCAATGAGCGACGGAACAATAAACGTGGAAGCAATTAGCGACGGAACAATAAACGTGTAAGCAATGAGCGACGGAACAAAAACGTAGAAGCAATGAGCAACGGAACAATAAACGTGGGAGCAATGAGCTACGGGAAAAATAAACATGGAAGCAATGAGCGACGAAACAATAAACGTGGAAGCAATGAATGACGAAACAATAAACGTGGAAGCAATGAGCAACGGAACAATAAACGGGGAAGCAATGATTGAGGGAACAATAAACGTGGAAACAATGATTGACGGAACAATAAACGTGGGATCAATGAGCGACGGAACAATAAACGTGGAAGGAATGAACGACGAAACAATAAACGTGGAAGGAATGAGAAACGGAACAATAAACGTGGAAGCAATGACCGACGCACAATAAACATGGAAGCAATGTGCGAAAGAATAATAAACGTGGAAGCAATGAGAGACGGAACAATAAACATGGAAGCAATGTGCGACGGAACAATAAACGTGTGAAGCAATGAGCGACGGAACAATAAACTTGGAAGCAATGAGTTACGGAAAAAATAAACGTGGAAGCAATGAGCGACGGAATAATAAACGTGGAAGCAATGAAAGACGGAACAATAAACGTGGAAGCAATGAGCGACGGAACGATAAACGTGGAAGGAATGAGAGACGGAACAATAAATGGAGAAGCAATGAGCGACGGAACAATAAACGTGGAAGCAATGAGCGACGGAACAATAAACGTGTAAGCAATAAGCGACGGAACAATAAACGTGGAAGGAATGAGAGACGGAACAATAAACGTGGAAGCAATGAGAGACGGAACAATAAACATGGAAGCAATGTGCGACGGAACTATAAACGTGTGAAGCAATGAGCGACGGAACAATAAACATGGAAGCAATGAGCGTCGGAACAATAAGCATGGAAGCAATGAGCGACGAAATAATAAACGTGGAAGCAATGAGCGACGGAACAATAAACGTGGAAGCAATGAGCTACGGAAAAAAATAAATGTGGAAGCAATGAGTGACGGAACAATAAACGTGGAAGCAATGAGCGACAGAACGATAAACGTGGAAAGAATGAGAGACGGAACAATAAACGTGGAAGCAATGAGCGACGGAACAATAAAGTGGATGCAATGAGCGACGGAACAATAAACGTGTAAGCAATGAGCGACGGAACAAAAACGTAGAAGCAATGTGCAACGGAACAATAAACGTGGGAGCAATGAGCTACGGGAAAAATAAACGTGGAAGCAATGAGCGACGAAACAATAAACGTGGAAGCAATGAATGACGAAACAATAAACGCGGAAGCAATGAGAGACGGAACAATAAACATGGAAGCAATGTGCGACGGAACAATAAACGTGTGAAGCAATGAGCGACGGAACAATAAACATGGAAGCAATGTGCGACGAAATAATAAACGTGGAAGCAATGAGCGACGGAACAATAAAAGTGGAAGCAATGAGCGACAGTACAATGAACATGGAAGAAATGAGAGACGGGACAATAAATGTGGAAGCAATGAGCGACGGAACAAAAGCGTGGAAGCAATGAGCGACGGAACAATAAACGTGGTAGCAACGAAAGACGGAACAATAAACGTGCAAGCAATGAGCGACGGAATAATAAACGTGGAAGCAATGAGCGACGGAACAATAAATGTGGAAGCAGTGAGCGACGGAACAATAAACATAGAAGCAATGAGCGACGAAAAATTAACGTGTGAAGCAGTGAGCGACGGAACAATAAACATAGAAGCAATGAGACAAGGAACAATAAACGTGGAAGCAATGAGCGACGGAACAATAAACGTGGAAGCAATGAGCGACGGAACAATAAACGTGGAAGCAATTAGCGACGGAACAATAAACGTGTAAGCAATGAGCGACGGAACAAAAACGTAGAAGCAATGAGCAACGGAACAATAAACGTGGGAGCAATGAGCTACGGGAAAAATAAACATGGAAGCAATGAGCGACGAAACAATAAACGTGGAAGCAATGAATGACGAAACAATAAACGTGGAAGCAATGAGCAACGGAACAATAAACGGGGAAGCAATGATTGAGGGAACAATAAACGTGGAAACAATGATTGACGGAACAATAAACGTGGGATCAATGAGCGACGGAACAATAAACGTGGAAGGAATGAACGACGAAACAATAAACGTGGAAGGAATGAGAAACGGAACAATAAACGTGGAAGCAATGACCGACGCACAATAAACATGGAAGCAATGTGCGAAAGAATAATAAACGTGGAAGCAATGAGAGACGGAACAATAAACATGGAAGCAATGTGCGACGGAACAATAAACGTGTGAAGCAATGAGCGACGGAACAATAAACTTGGAAGCAATGAGTTACGGAAAAAATAAACGTGGAAGCAATGAGCGACGGAATAATAAACGTGGAAGCAATGAAAGACGGAACAATAAACGTGGAAGCAATGAGCGACGGAACAATAAACGTGGAAGCAATGAGCGACGGAACGATAAACGTGGAAGGAATGAGAGACGGAACAATAAATGGAGAAGCAATGAGCGACGGAACAATAAACGTGGAATCAATGAGCGACGGAACAATAAACGTGTAAGCAATAAGCGACGGAACAATAAACGTGGAAGGAATGAGAGACGGAACAATAAACGTGGAAGCAATGAGAGACGGAACAATAAACATGGAAGCAATGTGCGACGGAACTATAAACGTGTGAAGCAATGAGCGACGGAACAATAAACATGGAAGCAATGAGCGTCGGAACAATAAGCATGGAAGCAATGAGCGACGAAATAATAAACGTGGAAGCAATGAGCGACGGAACAATAAACGTGGAAGCAATGAGCTACGGAAAAAAATAAATGTGGAAGCAATGAGCGACGGAACAATAAACGTGGAAGCAATGAGCGACAGAACGATAAACGTGGAAAGAATGAGAGACGGAACAATAAACGTGGAAGCAATGAGCGACGGAACAATAAAGTGGATGCAATGAGCGACGGAACAATAAACGTGTAAGCAATGAGCGACGGAACAAAAACGTAGAAGCAATGTGCAACGGAACAATAAACGTGGGAGCAATGAGCTACGGGAAAAATAAACGTGGAAGCAATGAGCGACGAAACAATAAACGTGGAAGCAATGAATGACGAAACAATAAACGCGGAAGCAATGAGAGACGGAACAATAAACATGGAAGCAATGTGCGACGGAACAATAAACGTGTGAAGCAATGAGCGACGGAACAATAAACATGGAAGCAATGTGCGACGAAATAATAAACGTGGAAGCAATGAGCGACGGAACAATAAAAGTGGAAGCAATGAGCGACAGTACAATGAACATGGAAGAAATGAGAGACGGGACAATAAATGTGGAAGCAATGAGCGACGGAACAAAAGCGTGGAAGCAATGAGCGACGGAACAATAAACGTGGTAGCAACGAAAGACGGAACAATAAACGTGCAAGCAATGAGCGACGGAATAATAAACGTGGAAGCAATGAGCGACGGAACAATAAATGTGGAAGCAGTGAGCGACGGAACAATAAACATAGAAGCAATGAGCGACGAAAAATTAACGTGTGAAGCAGTGAGCGACGGAACAATAAACATAGAAGCAATGAGACAAGGAACAATAAACGTGGAAGCAATGAGCGACGGAACAATAAAGGTGGAAGCAGTGATTGACGGAACAATAAACGTGGAAGCAATGAGCGACGGAACAATAAACGTGGAAGCAATGAGCGACGGAACAATGAACGTGGAAGCAATGAGCGACGGGACAATAAACGTGGAAGCAATGAGCGACGGGACAATAAACGTGGAAGCAATGATTGACGAAACAATAAACGTGAAAGCAATGAATGACGGAACTATAAACGTGGAAGCAATGAGCGACGGAACAATAAACGTGGAAGCAATGATTGACGGGACAATAAACGTGGAAGCAATGAGCGACGGGACAATAAACGTGGAAGCAATGATTGACGGAACAATAAACGTGGAAGCAATGAGCGACGGGACAATAAATGTGGAAGCAATGAGACACGGAACAATAAATGTGGGAGCAATGAGACACGGAACAATAAACGTGGAAGCAATGAGCGACGAAACAATAAAGGTGGAAGCAATGATTGACGGAACAATAAACGTGGAAGCAATGAGCGACGGGACAATAAACTTGGAAGCAATGAGTGACGGAACAATACACGTGGAAGCAATGAGTGACGGAACAATACACGTGGAAGCAATGAGCGACGGGACAATAAACGTGGAAGCAATGAGCGACGGAACAATAAACGTGGTAGCAATGAATGACGGAACAATAAACGTGGAAGCAATGATTGACGGAACAATAAACATGGAAGCGATGATTGACGGAAAAATAACGTGGAAGCAATGATTGACGAAATAATAAACGTGGAAGCAATGAGACACGGAATAATAAACGTGGAAGCAATGAGAGACGGAGCAATAAACGCGGAAGCAATGAGCGATGGAACAATAAACGTGGAAGCAATGATTGACGGAACAATAAACGTGGAAGCAATGAGCGACTGAACAATAAACGTCGAAGCAATGATTGACGGAACAATGAACGTGGAAGCAATGATTGACGGAACACTAAACGTGGAAGCAATGAGCGACGGGACAATAAACGTGGAAGTAATGATTGACGGAACAATAAACGTGGAAGCAATGAGCGACGGAGCAATAAATTAGGAAGCAATGAGACACAGAACAATAAACGTGGAAGCACTGAGCGACGGAACAATAAACGTGGGAGGAATGAGCGACGGAGCAATAAACGTGGAAGCAATGAATGACAGAACAATAAACGGGGAAGCAATGAGTGACGGAACAATAAACGTGGGAGCAATGAACGACAAAACAATAAGCGTGGAAGCAATGAGCGTCGGAACAATAAACGTGGAAGCAATGAGCGACAAAATAATAAACGTGGAAGCAATGAGTGACGGAACAATAAACGTGGAAGGAATGAGCGATGGAATAATAAACGTGGAAGCAATGAGAGACGGAGCAATAAACGTGGAAGCAATGATTGACGGAACAATAAACATGGAAGCAATGATTGACGGAACAATAAACGTGAGAGCAATGAGCGATGAAAAAATAAAGGTGGAAGCAATGAGACACGGAATAATAAACGTGGAAGCAATGAGAGACGGAGCAATAAACGCGGAAGCAATGAGCGACGGAACAATAAACGTGGAAGGAATGATAGACGGAACAATAAACGTGGAAGCAATGATTGACGGAACAATAATCGTGGAAGCAATGAGCGACGGGACAATAAACGTGAAAGCAATGATTGACGAAACAATAAACGTGAAAGCAATGAATGACGGAACTATAAACGTGGAAGCAATGATTGACGGAACAACAAACGTGAAAGCAATGAGCGACGGGACAATAAACGTGGAAGCAATGATTGACGGAACAATAAACGTGAAAGCAATGAGCGACGGAACAATAAATGTGGAAGCAATGAGACACGGAACAATAAACGTGGAAGCAATGAGCGACGAAACAATAAACGTGCAAGCAATGAGCGACGGAACAATAAACGAGGAAGCAATGATTGACAGAACAATAAAGGTGGAAGCAATGATTGACGGAACAATAAAGTGGAAGCAATGAGCGACGGAACAATAAACATGGAAGCAATGAGCGACGGAACAATACACGTGGAAGCAATGAGCGACGGAACAATAAACGTGGAAGCAATGAGCGACGGGACAATAAACGTGGAAGGAATGAGCGACGGAACAATAAACGTGGTGGCAATGAATGACGGAACAATAAACGTGGAAGCAATGAGCGCGGGACAATAAACGTGGAAGCAATGAGCGACGGAACAATAAACGTGGAAGCAATGAGCTACGGAACAATAAACGTGGAAGGAATGAGAGAAGGAAAAATAAACGTGGAAGCAGTGAGCGACGGAACAATAAACGTGGACGCAATGAGCGACGGAACAATAAACGTGGAAGCAATGAGCGACGGAACAAAAGGGTGGAAGCAATGAGCGACGGAACAGTAATCGTGGAAGCAATGAGCTACGGAAAAAATAAACGTGGAAGCAATGAGCGACGGAACAATAAACGCGGTAGGATTGAGAGACGGAACAATAAACGTGGAAGCAATGAGCGACGGAACAAAAACGTGGAAGCAATGAGCGACGGAACAATAAACGTAGAAGCAATAAGCTACGGAAAAAATAAACGTGGAAGCAATGAGCGACGGAACAATAAACGTGGAAGAGTGAAGAGTGAACCGACACTAGTGAAATATGGCCGAAAGTGGTACTGATCACGCCGATTTTGTCCAAATTCAACATATATTCAACGTCAGTGAGCAATACATTAATACCCGCACTGAACTTTTGCATATTTCAATAAAAAATAATTTCCACGATTTTAGGGTGATGTAATTAGCCACACCAGGTGAAACAGTTTCTAGTCATACCAGCGCGCTCAGCAGATATTGAGGCTCTTCAAAGGTCTACGTCGTAATCAAGTACGGTTAAAATGATAGAAACAATAGTAATTTTACAAACCACTATTATCCATCTTGACACTGTGAAAAAATCCTGTAGCTTGAAGCAGTCGTTCTGTTTCAAAACCTGGTTTTATAAGGCAGACCTTGCCAGTTTTTCTGACTGCCTCGGAAGAGTTAAGGCTGAGCCTCCGAAGAGTGTTGTAAAATTGGTTGACTTGTATATTTTGAGCGAAAATAATGAAAATAAGTCTATGTGAATGCAGGGTCTGTACCCCCTGTGCTCCCCGCCAAGTAAATACGTTATGCAAAAACTGGATGTTGGGCCAAAGCTGGGCCACCGTATGCGAAACAGGCCTGGTATTGAGCCAAAATAGAATCGGGCATTTACTGGTTATTCTAGTGTGAGACACTAATGTGGGCGACGAAAAAGGAGTGTCAGTTTGACTTCAGTTCAACCCCAGAAGTCACAGAAGGTAAATCAGACAAAGATAATAAACACAAATGAGTAAATGTAGTAGTTGTCGGTTGTACGAACATCTGATGACACATTTATTACATTACACTTGAATCAAACGTTATATTAAGTCATTAGCTATAATCTTGTGCCTTGAATATATGCAGTTTGTACGCCTATTACGCAATGGTGTCAATACATAGCACAACTGGACGTTACTAGTTTTTTATGCTTCTAGACAATTGTGTTATTTTATATAATAAGCTGAACGTTTTACTTGAATCCTTGAATACTTGAATCCTTCGGTACTCAGGGTTAATCACACCAGGTGACGCTGAGGTTCATGTTGGTCTGTTGTGTAATTATTCTGTCATCAGGTGTGGCTTGTGTGTCAGTAGGTGTGACTGCTGACTCTATCACCCACACTTCATGCTTCCCACTTTCACTCTTCGCCACATACAGACGACCTGTGTCATCTACACACATTCTGTCAGGCTGCTTCTCCCCTTGTTGACTGAATAAAAACGATATTATGCCAGGCCGCCTCACATCTTCTTCTGTGATAAGTTGTCTGACGTGATGTCCATCAACACTTAACTCATCTACAAGGTTATTGTGGCAGTCAGTGACATAGATAGAGTGACCGTGACAGACAATGTCACCAGGCCTAAACCCCTCCTGACCCCAGTATTTGTGTTGTACTTCTCCTTTTTCAGTCATCAGTACAACCTCCTTATTGTTACAGTCCAATATGACAAATCCAGGTGATGTGAGCTGAGGCACAGCTTTCCATGGCCTCACACCCTGTGACATGTTCACTCTGTGTGTCTCTTCGCCTGATCTAGAAAATACATGTATCACGTTATCATCACGATCACACACCAGCAGCTGGTTGCCATGGACACCTAGACCTAGTTGACAATAGCCGACATTCACTGATGTTTGTGAGGTCACCTTCCACACTCCATCACGCTGGTCCAGTTTGATAAACTGTAACTGTTTGTTGTCTCGATCGCCTATCACAAGTTGTGACTGTCCCGGAGGGAACCTCACCATGTCTCTGGGGTCAGACAGCTTATTTATAGCCAGTGTCTGGGGTTGGCTTGGTGACGTCACGGGGTAGGCATATAGACATGACTGTGCAACGCGTCCAACAGGTATCGCCATGTCTTGAGCATGTTGAGCGTGAAACATCATAGTTTGGACTTGTTCATATGACCATCCACGGTGTACAACCCACACAGTCTGATTCATCACCGCCAGACCTGCCACTCCACCTCGCCCTATCATGGGTATCTTACTGACTACATTATCTCTGACAGACCCAGCTCCTGATCCCCTCACACGGCGATCCACAGCTTCTGTATCCATGACGTCCGTCGTCATGGATACTTTGGCCACTGCCATTTCGCCAATTGGTGTCGCTGCCTGGTCGTCATGACGACTCCAGATAAATAAGGGGATTTCTGTTTTATACACTGACGCCAGCCGTGACTGTATGTCTCCTGCTTGTTGAATCATATCAAAGTCTCTGCCGTGACGCAGCATGTTGTCACTGTATGACCTCAAGCTGGTCACGGCAGCTTTACTGGTCGCTTGTCCATCATGTACTGTCATTATTACTTTCTCCTTATGTTCCCGAATTTTATCTAAAGAGTTGATGAGCTGTTGTCTTCGCTGGTCCAATTTAGAAATCCTGTCATCAATGACTTTGTTGATTTGATGTTTGACGCCGTTTATATCATCGGTTGATTGTTTCTCATGTTTCTCACTGTCTTTAATTTGTTCGTCTATAAGTTCAATTAATACATCAGTTTGTTTCAGGACATCTTCTAACTGTTGTTTGCTGATTTTGGCTTGTTCCTCTAAATCCACCAGATTGTGATGTCTGTGATCCCGTAGGAGGCAAGTACCACATGCAGGGAGATCACAATCAACACAATACTGGTCTATTGTATTAGTGGAATGTGATTTACAGTAAATTATAGGAACTGCTTCATGCAATTGTATACTTTCCTTGACATTTTCAACTCCTCTACTTTGGCTTGATTGTAAGTCCATTTTATTTATTCGCTCTACTAAATCTGCGAGGAAAAAGTTGCTCTTTATATTATTGAGTCCGCCTGATGGTATGGGGGATACATCCTGACATAGTGGACAGGTTATAGTTTGACTAGATCCAGATTTGTTCATCCATCCTTCCAGACAACCATAGCAGTATGTGTGGATACATGGAAGCACTCGTGGATCGGTGAACACATCTAAACATACGCTACAGCTGAGCTCTGATGGATCAACTAGCACCTTACTAGCCATGTCTGGAGAGATAATCTGTAAGACAGTGATAATATTAATTACTGTTACTAAGTCAGCAAAAGGTTAAACTGCATTGTCCAACTATGAATAATGATTAACAATTACAAATATATTTTTTTTAAATAAAAATTATTGATATGTCTGATATTATAAATGTGCCCTTGTACATAACATCGTAACAAAATATTCAATATTAATCACTATTGGCATGTAGATTTTTATTGAAATATTACATTTTGTATATTGTGAGTAAAGTGCATTAGACATTAAAATGCTAATAATTTAACTTCATATCTTACCTGATACAAATGATGTCAATTGACGAAGCGGCCTCCACCAATGTGAACTATTCAAAGAACTGTAGCATCAAATCAAATCAGCTTATATATTTTCAGATTGTATGATCTCTGTACCGAGCTTCTCTGTTTGATTGAGATCTCTCTTTCAGGATGAGCGTGAAAAGAGAGTGAACATATGACTGACAGTGTATTTAAGGTGAGGTTTGGTGTGATCTACACATTGATCTTACGTCTGATAACAGCTAGAGGTCTATAGTCACAGCTCGGGGTCGGTACCATCAATGCCTTCAACATCAGTTCAACATCAGCATGATTATGGAGATGTTCATTCAGCAGTAGTCAGACATTAAAATAACCTGACACATACTATCAGAGTTGCATTATGTTTTATTTAGTCTGACGGATACACACATACAGTGGCTGATTTATTTATCTTCAATCAGACGGCTGTGTATCTTTTGATTTATTGTCACTCAGACGTCTACGTGGTCTGTGGTAATCTATCAAGTGATTATTACAGTCACTCATGACATCTAGTGGATGGTACCGAAAGACACTGTAGATCTCCAGCAAACTCCAGAAGTTAGACTAATGTTCTTTAAATGTTGGGCCAGCGTCGCAGACGGTGGCCCAAAATTTAACCAACATTGGTTCAACAGTGTATATGGTATTAATAATTTAAAATACAACATTTTACCATCATTGGTTCAACATTGTATATAGTATTAATAATTTAACATACAATGCTGCATCCCGTATATTAGGGCCGTTTTGATCAGAACTCGAAACATGTCTTAAAAATCCAATTATTTATAGCGACTAAAAAACCTCTCATCTATCACAGTCGTCATTTCCAAACGTTGAGTTTGACTGCCTTTCAGTATACATTTACGGGAAACTCCACAGAACCCCTCGATAAACATCGACTCCAAAAATTGTGATAAAATATCTCAAAAGAGCAGAAAATGGAACTACCTACTCTTGGATAGGCTAACGCTGGCATTGGCCAATCAAGTCTCTCCTTAGTGTCATTGGCTCTATGGAGGACTTTAATACTTGACTCCTGGTCTAAACCGAGTGGTGACTTAATATCTGTGCAAAATCGAGTATTAATTATTATTCAACCCCACAGTGCAAAATCAAGTGGTGAACAAAAGATTTAAATCACCTGCGCTAAGCGTTTTACCACGAACATTTTGATGAGATTGTTTTGACAATATTATATAATAAGTTTCTTCAATTTGTCACAGGTTATCTTCATCCACCACACCTCGATGATATCGTGAGTAATTGGCAGATTGTGGTGTAGAAGATTGCAATAGTAAATCCTGGCTTTAAAGGGTTACGAATAGAGCACCATATCGACTATTATTAACGAGACGTTCAGAGATAAAGCAGGGGCAAATCCAGAAAAAAATCTGACAGGGTTCCAATTTTCTCACATTATGAAACATGATGGGGTAGGCAGCAACTCTTGGGTCACCTTCTGATGTGGGTCCTAGGACACAAGGGGTGGTGTGAATATCATGTAATAGTCAATGCACCCCCACCGCATGATCCATTCTTCACTCATAAATGAGGTATGACCACTAATAATTGTTTTGTACCTACCAAAGGCCTAGTGCAACCGATCCCTTCTAGCGCCATACTAATCGTTTAAACCTACTTGTTACATGTAACAACAACGAAATACACATTTCACATTCATTTCACATACATGTCACTTTCGTTTTGGAACCCATTCATTGTTTCTAAAACGATGTCTGAGTTCCAAACCGAAAATCCGCCCTGCTGAAGTACTTTCATTCTCCACAGATGCAGGACGTGGCCAGGACCCTCACTTTATTTCCAGAGTGATGCTTTATCTCATTAATTTCACCCAGACTCTCACATTATCATTTTACAGTGAAGGTAGATTGAAATCACATTTATGGTAATGTCTAAATATTTTTGTTCCGGTAGCATGCCCCTTGACTTCCTGGCACGTCATGCTGCCTACTTAAATGACACTAACGGTAATTAAAAAAAAATCGAGTAACATTCGATGTCTTGGCACCTCATGCCGGCTACTTAAATGACTTTTACAATATTTTATTTTGGATAAGCCACTGTTGCAGAGCATTGGTCTTATTGGCAAACACCAGACTCCTATCCCACCACCCAGGTAACACATACTGGTTCAATGTTGGCCTAAC
>OZ024908.1:5200173-5230173 GCA_964017125.1 Flabesymbios commensalis
GCGTAATGCCCCCTAAATACCACCTTGTAGTTAAGGATCTATGTCTGCATTTGTACATTTGATAATTTTATTTATTTTATATAGCCACGGATGAGAGAATAAATCTATTACTTTGGGTATCAGAATATCACAAGTGACACCACGCCATGATCATGTGATCACTGATAAGATATGCGGTCAACCTAAATCTGGATCACATAATAACATCACCTGATCCATATAGATTGTTCACCTGTAGATGACATAGGCCTATATAGACTGACAGCATAGGCGGATCTGTTATATGTATCGTCAAATAATGATTTGTAGTTTTCTCACCTGATACACGGGAATCTGTGACACATCCAAGAACATTTTGAATGTCAAATAACGATTATAGAACAATGTAGTACAATGTTCCTGATAGTATTTTAGTGGGAAGGCAAAGGCAGTATCTATTTGCTTTACAAGTGAGCGGATACTGCCTTTTGGCTTTGCAGACTGCATGTAAACGTTATCCCTTTTATCTACTTTGAAATGAATTTAATCATATTTTGATTCATTTAAAGTGAATAAAAATCGTATAATTTTCTAAGAAAATAATCACTTGAAATATATCAAATTGAACCTCCCGGTAGCTGTTTATTTATTCATTGGTATTTGAAATATGTTTGATAACCACACTCCCCACACTCAAATAACTTGATAAGCTCCCTCCCCCTACCTCCTCTAGAATAGTCACTGAACAGCTAACAGCTTAATGCACTAATACTTTATCCTTTTGTTTACACGGACATTTAATCACATTTACATTTTATGTCAGGGGTGAATTACTTCCTCAATTGTGCACGTATGCGTTCACCCTGATTAAACTTAGAAAAATAATCATGTCATCCTTTAGAATGACAGTCAGCTGAAGCATATTTATTCAGCAAAAATCGCTGTTTAATTTGAAAGTCAAGCTTAAATATTAGGCCTATTTTGATCATCACAGATCCACTGAAAATTTGCATGAGAATTCAATAGTTAAAGCCCGCTTAAAAGGTTTAGATTATTTCTATATGAATCAGCAAAAAATGTATGTTCGTTCATTTGTTTTAATTCAGCTTAATGATCTAGGCCTATTTCAATAATTTACGTTGATCTGTGGAAACTTAGATGGTAGAAGTAGGCTGAATAAGCAAATTAAACAACGATTTTTTGCTAAATACGATAGAAGTAATCTAAAAAGTGAAAGCTGACTTAAACCACTTAACTCTTTCAAGCCTGAATTTACCATTGTCATCTTCATCCACTACAAGCCGCGAATTGCTGTCGCAATTCTCGATTTGTAGTGAATGAAGATGACTTGACGTGGGTGGAAAATGTAAGAAAATTGCCATGTATTGGTGAAAGTTTCATAGATATTTTCTTTCTAAAACCCCTTAGTTTTAGCAAAATGAAGTCTGTTTTCAGGGATCTAAGATGATGCTTTAATGCATCGTGAGGGCTTAAAGGGTTAATAATCATGGTAATTTTCGGAGCCTGTAAACTTAATAAACGCTCAAATGTTTAAAAAA
The DNA here is from genome assembly GCA_964017125.1 of Flabesymbios commensalis. Classification (NCBI taxonomy): domain Eukaryota; kingdom Metazoa; phylum Annelida; class Polychaeta; order Terebellida; family Flabelligeridae; genus Flabesymbios; species Flabesymbios commensalis. The sequence goes on from OZ024908.1 coordinate 5,201,712, forward strand.
CAAAACCGTGGAGCCAGAGTTGAGGGGTAATAAATCACTTTAGTTAGCAGAGTTATCTATCAAACACAAGGCGTCTGATCAATGTTGGTTTAATGTTGAGCCAGCGTGGTGGATGGTGGGCCAGCACAAACCAGCATTGGTATTTGGTTAGATGTTTGTGTTTGGTGTTAAGATGACTGATAAGCTGTATGATCCAATGTTCACCTGTATAGGACAGATTACACCAAGCACGGTGTGTTCTGTCCCCAAACTAGACGCAACACTTTGCACTGTTAGTCCGAGCTAGGGCTTATATAAAAATGACCTAACCTTGTTTTGTTACATATACAATGTTTTTTTGATGTTTCTTATAGATTTTTTTGTGCTGAATGCAAATCCGATGAGTGCCAGCTTGAAAAGTTTGAGCATTTTTGTATATTCAAGGTCAAAGGTCAATTTCAATATCAAATATGCTTTTTCAACAAATGAAGCTAGGAACAAGTATAATACCTCATTTTTATGTGATTTTGACTGGGCAATCCATTTCTGAAATTATTTTGATCATTCAAGGTCATATTCAAGGTCAAAAGGTCAATTTCAAGGTCAAGTAAGCGAAAATATCATTTTTAACAAGTAACGCTAGGAACATGTCTAATACCTCTTTTTCATGGGATTTTGACTGGAAATCTATTTATGGTGTTATTTTGGTGATACAGTGTCATCTTCAAGGTCGTAAGGTCAATTCCAAGGTCAAAATGTAAAAAACATTAATTTTAAGAAAGAACAATAGGAAGAAATCTTATAGGTTTTTTCGTGTGATGCTGACCACGTTTTCGTGTCATTGTGATTAAATAAACTATTTCTTGCACTATTTTGATCTTCAAGGTCATCTTCAAGGTCAATAGGTCAATTTCAAGGTAAAGTGGAGGGGAATATGATTTCTAACTAATAAAGCTAGGAACATGTTCAATACCTCTTTTTCGTGTGATTTTGACTGAAAAATCCATTTCTTCCATATTCTTGGTCATTTGAGGTCGGTCAATAGGTCAATTTCAAGGTCAAATATGATTTTTGGGGTATATGCTAAACTTTGGAGTATTTATAATACCTAGCTTAGATGTGATTTTGATTGGATAATCTAATTCTGCTGAGTTTAAATGATTAAACATGCTTATGGTGAAAAGATCATGCAACAAAAAGGCATTAAAGGGCAACGGAGAGGCATTCGAGAGCGACGGAAAACTTTAAGCGTTGATGAGGAGGCGTTAAAGGGTAATAAGAAGGTGTTGTAGGATAAAAAGAAGGCACTAACGAACAATGGGAATGCATATTAAAGGGCAATGAGGCGGCGTTAAAGGGCAACAGAGAGGCGTTAAAGTGAGACTGGGTGTATTATAAGGTGGCAGAGGGATCTTAAGAAGCTATGGAGAGGCGTTAAAAGGCTACCAGGAAGCATTAAATAACAATGGGAATGCGTTAAAGGGCGATGGAGCAGCATTGAAGGGTGATGGAAACACACTGCCGTCGCACTTTCACGATTTTTTCGTCGTCCTCTATTCGTTTTCTTAGGGCTTTTAGTTTCACGCCTCTTTGATGCAATTGAAGGCCTTTTCATTGCCCTTGAATGCCTCTTCTTCGCCCTGAAAGCACTTTTAGTTTAACTTTTTGTTGTAATTAAAGGCCTTTCTGTCGCCCTTTGACGACCCTTCTTCGCCCTGAATACATATTCATTACCCTTTAACACCTCTCCGTCGCCATGTTACCCATTGACTACTGCAATAAATCACTGTTGCACTCTTGTAGAGACCAGATTAATTGATAACGTCATAGTTATCTCATGTAATCAATCCCAAATCCAGAATATAAATCCGGGACTGGTTCCCACCGGCCTAACACTTTCAAGCCTGAATTTATCATTGTCATCTTCATCCACTACAAGCCGCGAATTGCTGTCGCAATTCTCTGTTTAAGGTGGATAAAGATGATTTGAAGTGGGTGACAGATACAGAAAAATGTTATTATTAAAAGAGTTCTATGAAAATGTTCGTTCTAAAACCCTAGGCGTATGAAATAAAGTGATTCTTCAGAGATGCAAAATGATGCATTTATGCATCGTGAAGATCCAAAGGGTTAACACCTCTCCATCAATATTTAACGCCTCCCCATCGAAGATCAGACTACAACAGACCATAACGCCGACAACAAGCGAAAGTATAACTGAGATTGTACCACCTAACACTGCAACAATGGCAAATCTTAACCTAACGATGTCTGTTACAGATTCCAATGGAGAAGGCATTACAGAACCCATGACCAATAACACACCAATCGTGGAGGAGGAAATAACAAAGGTATCGGATATCATAATCTCCACCGAATTTCAAGACGTCATTACCTCACTAGAACAGGTATGCTCAACGAATGCAAACCTGCCAACCTCTAGATTAGAGAGATTGAAAATATATGACTTTGCAAACAAATTTGGAGCAGACATTGAAAATCAAAAATTCAATGCGATACTGACTAGACTGGCTGATACAGCCATCCCAGCAACATCTCCATCATTCACGATATATAGAGCGGTAAGGGACGCCAACAACAAACTTATTAGAATAGACCACCACAGCAGACTATTGGAAAAGAGCTTAGTCACCGAATCTATACCTCGGGGCCTATCACTACAACGACGAGTGAATGTAATCGGCGGGTCACATAATTTGCTGATCGAAATAAGAAAAAAACAATTTAAGGCTGAACAGGAACTACTGACCTTAATGATACACCACTACAAAACTTATAAAGAAACCATCAGGACCGAATTAAATCAGTACGTAACACAATCAAAGAACGTCAGTCGAGACAAGCAAGGCCTACTCGCGGCACGCTGGATTCTAGACAGTGAAGAGCTCCTATGGCAACTCACTAAGAGAAGAGAGCAAAAAGCAACTCCGGTAAAAAACAGGAGAAAAGGGAAACCTAAAGTACATAAAGAGCCAGAATCAGGCCCCACAACCCAAAACTAGATTGAACCGGACGAATCAACCTTCCGGGAAAACATATCAAGACAATAATTATCGGATATAAAAACATTATCATACCACGCCAACCGGACGGTAATCGTCCGGGCTATGGCATCATCGGTATACACACTCACTGACACTACGCCAGTCAGAGAGCACATTCAATTGCTAGAAAAAGGGCTAAAATTCATACCAACCAATGAAAGATGGGATCAAGATCAATGGAATGAAGATATCGAACAATTTATCAGGAAATTGAAAACTAGATGGCACTTCAGAAACCGCCCATCAAGTAGATCCAAGAAATCTCTATCAGAAGATATAGGAAGATCAAAAATAACGAAATGGTCTCCACCAAATAGCAGTCTAAACGATGAAGAAAGGGGAGCCATACAGTCCATCCAGAAACAACTAAGAAACAGTAAACCTAGACGAACACGCAGCAACATGACGTCTAAAGAACGCAAATCACTCCGTGAACTAAAGAAGGACAAGAACATAATAATCAAACCAGCTGACAAAGGTTCAGGCACCATAATCTGGCAGAAAGACAAATACATTAAGGAAGCTGAGAGACAACTGGCACAAAAATGCTACCAAAAACTAGAACAAAATCCACTAACAGAGACAAGTGAACTCCTAGAGAGAGCACTCAACAACCTCAAAGCCATGAACAGCATTTCAGATCAAGATTACAAAGCAATGTTACAAACAGATGCCAGATTAGCGACATTCTACATGCTTCCAAAGATACACAAGAACCTTACAAACCTGCCATTACAGGCAGACCTATAATGTCCGGCAACGGCCATCCCACAGAATGGATCTCAGCCTGGCTAGACAGAAAACTACAACCAATAGTCCAGAATCTGCCTACATACCTTAAAGACACGACCCACCTTCTCCAATTGTTGAAAACCTTCAAAATTACGCCTCACACACGGATAATCTCACTGGACGTCACAAGCCTCTACACAAACATACCACAAGAAGCGGGAATTAAAAGCCTAGGCACGGTGGGCAGACAAATACACCCATCGGAGAACTACACCACAATAGAATTCCTAGCCTAGCCAGTGCTAGAAAACAATGTTTTCCAATTCAATGGTTCATATTACAGACAAACAGAAGGGACTGCTATGGGAACCAGAATGGCACCTGCATATGCCAATATCTTCATGTACACCATAGAGAAAACCATCCTGTCCAAATCTCCTGAAATCAAATTCTGGAGACGCTTCATAGATGTTGTGATCTGTGGATTTGAAGAAACATCACCAAACACACAAAAACTGCTCATAGACAAAGCAAACAGCATCACCCCTGAAATACAGTTCACCACTGAAGGTAATATCCTTGAAGGAACGAACTTTTTAGATACTAACATCAGAATTATCAATGGATCCATAAAGGTTGCTCCATTCATAAAACCAACCGATAAAAGACTATATGTGAGACACGACAGTAACCACCCCCCTCACCAAAAGAACAATATCGCTTACAGCCAATCCTTAAGACTAAGACGCATATGCAGCGAAGAAGAAGATTATGACACACACACCAAACTACTGAAAGAAGCCCTAATCGTAAGAGGCTATGATGAGCACAAAATTCAACCAAAAATCGATCTCTGCAAAAATATGAATAGAGACACTCTATTGACAATTGTTGACTCAAATCAACCTAGATGAACAGACAAACACCATCTTCTTCTCAACCACATACAATCCAGGCTTACTAGATATAAAACAAATAGTCAGTAACCACACAGCTAAGGTTGACCCAGCCTTAAGAATAATAGTATCACAGCGGAGGAGCAAAAACCTAGGGGACTTGCTAGTCAGAGCAAGAATCCATGAACCAGTAGGGAAAGAACCGCCAACAGAAGTGAGAATTAAAGAAAACCAAGAAAATGAAAACTTAAAAAGCACAATTTGTATACTATGCCACCCATTCAACAGCAGAGATTACGTCAGCATGGGAGATGAGAATAAATTTAAGGGACGCCCCAGGAAAATTAGATCTTGCAAACAAATGCATAACAAATACCTTATCGTTTGTGACGTCTGTAAGGACTCGGAAACAATAAATCTGCTGACAACACCGCACAATTTGATTGCATCATTCAGAAACAATGATCTGAAACTTCGCACACATCCACATGAGAGAGACTGCCTCAACACTACAATATATCCAGTTTGGACAACATACAAACTAACGGTGAGGTGCTCGGACTGTAGAATAATAAATACAGCTACAATTCAAAGAATGCCAGAGACCGTGAAATATGAAATTGAGACAGCAGTATACAGCCTAAAAAAATGCAGTCAAATCAACATAAATGACAACTACACGAACAATTGTGACCTATGCTCCAATAACAAATACACGTCGATTACTACAAAGTGGGGCAAAAGAATACACACTAACACCTTTACATGCAAAGAACGTAACGTCATTTATGGTATACAATGCATGAGATGCAGTGACATATACGTGGGCCAAACATCACAGCAGTTAAGGACCCGTATCAGACAACACCAAAGAGACATTAGACTAAAATCATTAACTAGTTCTGTTGCAAAACACTTCAACAAACATGAACAAGACCCAGTTATGCTGATATATATATTAGACACGGAACCAGATAAATGTAAAAGACTGGTAAAAGAGATGTGCTGGATAGAAATAATGGAAACATCAGATCCAACTAAGGGCATGAATATAGACTGTATGTATCACTACGACCTATTACCAATAACCAAGAACACATATACACACTACCAACATAGCAGCACGTGCAGCCCCCTAATCACGTGGGCCCAACAGTAGAACATTCAGCATACAAACCCCGCCAAACGACTGCCAATCACAGCCGGTATATATACTATACACACCACCAACCACGGAATACCCCTCCCTACCGACTGCACGTCGGTGTACACGCTGGGCGGCTATAAAAGTGACGAACCTGGCACACACTCGTCACTTGGCAGCTGGCGGGGATGGCACACGGACATTTAAAATTATGCCACCAAAAGAAACTACTTGTAACTGCGAGGTGTGTGGAAAGCAAATATCGGCTTCCAACTACAGCAGACATATCAAAGAAAGACATGGAGGAACTTCATCCCTCAAATGCAAGATATGTTCTTACTCGACCAACCGGACGAGTGACTTATACAAACACCTTGCCATCGTCCATCACCCGGAAGATGTCATCGTCCCGTCCACCCCGGCGAGGACCACCACTTCTTAGTGCCACCCCCGCCAGCAGTCAGTCATAGATCGGCCAAAACATCCGGCCCGGACGAGGACTATAAAATTAAATCCAAAATCCCCACACCCAGAGGTGCGGACACTGCTTCAACATCAGAAGATTACGAATCCTCATCAACATCGTCCAGAAAAATTCACAAACTCTCCAAAAAGGGAAACAAGTCCTCAACGTCCGATGCATCAGCCTCATCATCAAAAACTAAATCAACTAAACGGAAGTCGAAAAGAGCAGATTCAGAGAGCCCCAAGGACAAATTAAGCACAAGCACTCCATCGTCCGAAAAGAGTAGTCTAAAGATAGTAATCGCAAAGAAGAAAAAAGACGATGGGATTTCCCCACCCTACAAGAAACACGCTGTAACCCCAAGACCATCTAGCACTCCAGACGTCCGCCCAAAAACCCCTCGGGGGACATCCCCTCAGAAGAAAGCCGAAAAACAGAAAAAGAGTATAGAACATTCAGATGTAAAACAAAAAACGCCTTCGCCAAGAAGACCAGTAATTACGCCCCGGACGCAGCTATCGTCCGGAGCTATTTCCAAATTACCTCTGGGATTTAAGAAAATCACAATCGATGACACCCATACTCAATCTCCAACGGCTATAGACTATTCGGACGTATCATCAGAAGAGTATGAAACGATGTCTGATGATATCACAAACACAAGTGCAGACCACAGCGCAGTAGAAATCCAACAAGAAATGATTAAAGAAGACTATCCGGAACCACCCCCTGCTACTAGACTCGACATCCCAACAGCCCTAACATCAGATGCAGCTTTAACTAATTCGGACAAAGAAGACACCCATATAGACAACATCGCAAGAATAACAACCTTAGAGAATAAATTAGCCAAAGATGGGGCCAAGAAGGATGCACCAAAGACTAAAATTACACTATCTGATTACCAGGTCAACCGCCTCAATAACCCCCACACGATCCGCGTAAAATTCAACAGGGAGGGTATTGAATTGGCAGTAGAGAACATTACAGGCAGTTGGCGCTCAAACCTACAAGAGTGCATTAAACAAAGTGTATGTGTATACAACTTTATCCATAAACACTATGAGAAATACTACAACGTAAACCTACATGCCGAGGATATAGATACAGAAGACAACCCTCCCCCAGCCCCATATGAACCTAAACCCAGTACCAGTACCTACACACACCCTGGCTACGGGGTAATAGACCCGGATAACATGTCAGCCCAGGTCGAATCTCATGGCGCCACAAGCTATCTCCCAAGCCGGATCATCGAAGAATGTCGAAGAAATATCCTAGAACATCAAAGACAAGACAGCACACCTCTAAGAGATGAAAATTTATGAACTGTAATTCCTACTAGGATCCCCACCCCGGACGGGAGGGACGTACTGTGACTGCGAGCGGATTGGCGAGTGATGCATTATTTACTGTCTAAGGCCCTATCCATTCACCTAAAAAATATATCAGCATCAATACAATCCGCGCGCAAGGTCATGGTGCCTCCGCCCCGCCCTCCAGGGACCTATCACTTAATACAATGCCTATTTCTACAGACAATATAATTAGCGGCGATTTATGCTGGAACTATATCTTCGTTAGTACCAAACCTGTCTATCCACTAGTTTCTATCGAATAACGTAAATAATCAATGTTGCAATTATATACCATTAAGCCTGTCTAAAAAGTGAGTATTGACATACAAACATATACTATATACACCTCGAACATAACTTTCATACTAAGAGTCCCGCCCGAGGCCGGAAATATGTCCGAGCGGGTTAGACAACAGCAACCTGTTGCGGTTGCCCCACTCGTCCGGACATTATTCCGGGGCAAAATACCTACTACATACTACGTGTAGGTTTTATTACACATTTTATACGGCGACTATAGGAGTCTTGTTTTATAGTTTTAAAAGTTTTAATTTTTTAAAAGTGTGACCCACGGATGGGCCGTCGGGACGAATAAATCCGTCCGGACGGCCCATCCAGGAACACACACCCAAAATTGTTCGCACACGCTATGTGATGTGTTTTAACCCCCCACGCTCACAGCACTACATACTAGTGTCTGGACCGATAGGTCACCCCGCTCAACAGGCCACCAGTTGGGAGGTGTGGACGCTGGCGACACCCTCGGACGAGGGTGCCGCCATCACCACACCCTCCACCTGGCTGACATACTACATTGCTACACAGACATTTTTTAGTTATTACTAATGGATAAACCAATCATACCCCGACTTGTTATACTGGAAGCTAATGAGATCAGTCAAGCATCATAGGCTAGCTTTTATTCAAAACAATTGTCCGGGAGGGAGAGACGTCCGAGCATATGCGCTAACATGTGCGCGTTGGTCACTCCGTCCGGGATAGAATCACGCACGATCATTGAAAGTGCTTTAAATGTCTAGGCTCGTGCGGGACCCATCGGTGGCTCGTCCCGGACGCGCAACCAGTCCTGCTGGTTGCCCGGACGGGGTGGGCCACTGATGTGGGTCATGCACGTGCCTGGTCATGGACAAAGAGGCCAACTATTAATAGACGCCCTTTAATTTTTGTATACTTGATTAGAATAATTTAACTAGTTGCACTGGTTCTGTGACGTCACAGTTCAACATACTGATATATTGAACATTACCAGTAATGGTGTGGTTTAATACATCAAGAACTATGACGTCATAATTTGGATTGGAATAGAAATACATCACAATATACCGTTTGTTCCTAACTCAACAAAACTGGGAAGTTACACCAACCTTGTATCATACCTGAAGAAAACTTCCGCCGAAACGCGTTGTAATAAACACAAGCCAAAAGATGTGATCTTGTTACTTATACTTTTTAACGCCTAAGCCTTGCAATTTTACGCATATGCGGCGCCTCTCAATTGCCCTCCATGCCTTCCGTCATCCTTAGTGCTTTTCCGTCGCCACTTAAGGCCTTTCCGTTACTCTTTAACGCCTCCCCATCGTCATGCATGCCTTTTCGTTTTCCTTGATGCCTTCTCCTCGTCCTCAAATGCATACCATACATCACCCTTTAACTCCTCTCCATCGACCCTTATGCTTTGCCATCACCATCACCCGCTTCATGATCGCCTTTTTGCGCCTCCTCTTCGCATTTACAGCCTTTCCATTGCCATTTAATGGCTCTCTATCACCTTTAATGCATCCCCATCGACCTTTAAGTCTTTTTCTTTGCCATTTAACGCCTTCCCGTCGGCCTTTGACATTTTCATGTCGCCATTTAACACTTCTTCGTCACCCTTTAGTGACTCTCTGTTGTTTTTAACGCCCTCTACTCGCACTTAAACACCTATCCATCTCTTTTTAACGCCTCACCATCGCCCGTTTACGTTATTCAGCGCTTCTTAGTCACCTTCTAACGCTGTTCCATAGTCCGTTTAATGACCCCCCGTTTCCTTTTAAAGAATCCCGTCGCACACGAACGCCTTTTCTTCACCCCTTATCGCATCTGGTTGCCCTTTAACGCCTCCTCATTGCCTTTCAATGCCTCCTCATTGCCATTTATCGTTTCTTCATTGCCCTTTAACGCCTCCTCATTGCCATTTAACCCATTCCCGTCACATTTTAAGGCCACTGGGTCGCATTTTAAAGTCACGTCGCCGCTCTTTAACGCCTCCCATTGTCCTTTAACGCCTTCATGTTGCCTTTTAACGCCTCTCCATTGACATTTATAGATTTCCTGTCGCTCTTCAACACTCTTCCACCACCCTTTTTCGACTTCTTGTCGCCGGATCATTTCATTTGATGATGTTTAATCATTAAAACCCTACTAGAATTAGATTATCCAGTCAAAATCAAACCAAAACAATGTATTATACGTGCTCCAATTTGTAGCAGATAAGTTAAAATCATATTTGACCTTGAAATCGACCTTTTGACCTAGAGGATCATCTAAAATCACTAAAATATTACCAGAAAAGGCTTTTTCAGGCAAATTCACACGAAAAAGAGGTATTACACTTGTTTCTAGTTTTATTTGTTATAAATCATATTTTTGCTGACCTGACCTTGAAATTGACGCAATGACCTTGAAATTACCTTTTGACATCAAAATAGTAACAGAAATGGATTATTCCGTCAAAATTACATCAAAACGACGTACTATACTTCTTCTGCTATTTGTATTTGTTAAAAATCATATTTTCACATTTTTGCCCTTGGGATTGACTTTTATATGAGTTGAGTTGAACTTGAGTTGAAATTGAACTTGCACATGACCTTGAATCCTCAAAAAAATACTTTAAATGGATTTTCTAGTCAAAAGCCCATGAAAAAGAGGTATTAAACATTTTCCTAGCTTTATTTGTTAAAACTTATATTTTATCTTACTTGACCTTGAAATTGACCTTTTGACCTTAAAGATGACTTTGAATAATCAAAATAGTTTTAGAAATGGATTGCCCAGTCAAAATCACATATAAATGAGGTATTACACTTGTTCCTAGCTTCATTTCTTGAAAAATCATATTTGACCTTGAGTTTGAACTTTGACCTTGAATCTACAATAATGCTCAAACTTTTCAGGCTAGCAGTCATCGGATTTGAATTCTGCACAAAAAAAATCTATAAGAAACATCAAAAAAACATAGTATATGTCACAAAACAAGGTTGGGTCATTTCTAGCTCGGACTATGTTGGGAGAGTAAGGACATAGACTGACAGATCCTTGTCCATGGCGGATAAGGCAGTACACATGCACTGTGACTGAACTTCATAATTTATATCGCTATATTAGGCCAGCTCTGTCTTAATGGGGTTCCAATTTAAAACACCAGGTCTGCCCAATATTTAAGCAGTGTATTATGTAAACCAGCTACACTGATACCAATATCAAATATTAAAAAAATTAAAAATCGGCCGTCGCCGGCGCCACAGCTGCTAATGCTCTTGAGAATGTTATGAGCTTTTATTTGATAGTGCCTTTAGCCAAAGTCGACTGCAATTACATAAAGCTCGACTGATGATATCAATTTTAATTAAAGTAAACATAATAGCGATGTTAAATGTTTAACTCCAGGGCGAAGCTTTCACATCTGCATAATCTATGAGAGTGGCTAAAACACAATATCCACGTATTTTGTTACAATTTAAAAGCTGATATATCATGTAAAGCATGTCGCTGACAATTTTTTTTACGGGACTGCTGCAGTTTCTTAATTAATGAGGTCAAAAATTATAGTTAAGTTCGTTATCATTCACACCCATTGTACATTGAATGTGTGTACGTCTACAGCGTTAATGAGAAAAACTATTCTGAACAAGATCATTAACACAACTTTGTCAATCACCAAGAAATAAAGAAATGACTGCTTTGTCAGTGCTATATCTGTAGATTTAGGGTGAAGTTATTGTGTTATGCATAACCGTCATATTTGGCCATGGAACTGTCACACACTGTCAATGCAGAGCCATATTTTTTTTCATTATATTATGGAGGTCTAAATTGTTTGTCATGACGTCGTATTGTTGCAGTGTGATGTAAAATTTTGAGCCAGCCAGTCAGTCAGTCAGAGACTACAAATCTCCACCTAAGTTAATCATCCTAATGATCTTAGTAGAATTGCATTCATTCAATAAATGTGTATATGTTCTCACCTCAAATACAGTCCCATTGTAACACATGTAAACTGCCTCAATTCCACAGGCGAATTTCACCATTTATCGCTCCCTCAACCATATAGTGTCACATATGAGGATAAAGTTTGACATGTTCTTGTTCATAAAACAGGTCCACTACGAGTATGATAACCTGACATATTTTCAGCAACGCCCCCTATTGTGTAAAAATGCACAGCAGTTCAAAGTGGACTAAAATCCGTACCCTCTTTCACACCAGGCAAACATCATTTTAACCCACTGTATCCCTGCGAGATTAATATGAAACAGTTATATCTGATATCCTTGACGAAGGAGATAACGTGTGCTTATTAAATATTCACAAATTATAATTCATCTGTATTTTATTTTGTTTCACTAGAAATTAAAACGGCCACATTAAAAATATTTTGATGATTGCATCATGAGACCATATATCATATTAAAATTTCATTTTAGATGATAAATTATGACGTCATAGATTCAACCTTTTTCATTCATTCAGTTATAGTTATGGTAACCATACACAACAGTTGTGAGACTAAGATGCATGAAGTAGATCTAGTAACCATACACAACAGTAGTGCGACTATGACGTCATAATATATATATATATTCTATACAGTTATCTAGATCAAATGTATTTCACTTCCAATACATATTACGGTATTCAATCACATCGTAATCCCGATCATCCCCAAAATTTAACCGATTGTTCCTTGGCCCACAAGACATATGATAATTAAAATATTAATAATTATTAGCCCAATAAAAGTATTGGAAATAATAGGCTTATACTAACATACATGGATACACAAAATCACTTGATATATCAATTTTTTTTCTCGCTAAATCGATCACGCTGTCTTTTATGGTCAAACTGATAGCTACAATCGATTCTTGGTGTCCAAAATCATATAGACAAAAAACCTAACTTTTGCAAAATGGGAACAGCAAAAACAAAAAAATGATTTTTGCTAGTGGCCCTCGCGAGAGCGGTTATTTTAAATCTTAGCGAGGGTCTCCCAGCCATGTAATTTGGTAAATAAACGTTTTCAGTCTGTCTGAAAATATAGTTGTGCTTCGAATTTTTCAGATGTGCTAAATCATAAAACTTACGTTAGCAATGTGACCAGATATTCGTGGATTTGCTGCCAGAGTGAAAACAGTTACACTGTAGTCTAGTAGAGTCAAATTGCTGAAGTTGACGTTTGACATTAACCTACTGAGGAATCACGCTGTATTTTTCTGTGTTCTCACCACCCTGAGCAAGTCGAAATCACGGCAGGTGTATACTAATGATGGAATCATCACACAAAATATTTTCAATGCGGCTGTTTCAACCTCTGTTGAATTAAAAACAAATACAAAGATGTTATATTTCTTTGGATATTTATTAAGTACACAATATCTCCTTCATGCCGGATATCAGATATAACTGTTTCGTGATAATCTGACAGGGATACAGTGGGTTAAAGGTTGTGTGTCTGGTCTGTGAAAGGGGATATGAATATAAGCCTAATTTGAACAATGCTGACCTTTTTGCACACTAGGGAGCCTAGCGCAAAATCTGTCTGGGTAGCAGCACCTTATCCCAGCTGTTTTTAAAAATGCACAGTCCAGGCTTCATTATGATATGCGGCACTAGAAAGGGGGGGGGGGGTAGTCAAAAAGAAGTAAAATCGGCCCGTGGAATTGAGGCATTTTACATGTATTTCATTGGGACTGGCATTTGGGGTGGTGAGACCATGGTGTCTTCGTTTGTAAATTAACCAAATGCCCCACGTGGTGATCAATACTGAGCTGATAGCCAAGCAAATACAGAGCCATCTACTGACTGTTCCAAAACTCTTATATGCATAATATGTGATGGGAATCGATGGTACTTCTGTCAGTGACGAGCACCCTTATTACGTTTGACATCAAAGCATCAAAGATAAAAAATATACACGGTAATTATGATGGCCGTGGCCGGTTCTATTAAGTTTATTTTTTTCTGAGCTTGTGTCCTATTTAGGGAAAAGAGGGTTACATCAGAATTGGGCCAGAGATTTTAAAATTCACTAGCATATTTCACCAGTCAGAAAAGACGATAGGGGCCTACAATCACCCAATGCTATTTCGAAGACGGACCAGCGTCGAAGACTGTGGGTCAACATTGAAACAGTATTGGTTGAATGACACTGTTTGCGCAAAGCATACAACAAACCCGGTGATAGATTAGTGCTGGGTCAGCGTCGTAGATGATTGACCGGCATTGAACCAGCAATTGGCTGAAACGCTGGCCCAACATTGAACCGGAATTTAGTGGGTAGGCCTACATTCTCTGTATCAGGTACATCGTAGGCAAGTATTGAATGAAAGTTGGCCAGCATCGGCGATGGTGGTGGAAGTAATACACGTCGAAGAAGACCAATACACTGATTTTTGTCTATTGCACTAAAGCAGATTCGGGAACTCCCGTAGCTACATCTTATGATAAATAGTAGCAAAAACGAAACTTTGGAAAGTGTAGAAACCATTCAAATAAGTACAAGTAAAACAATTATAACAATTTGCAAAGTTATAGCATGTATGATAATGTTATTCTGTTCTTTTTATTGAAATCTTTACCATTTCAATGCTGTACGTGATTGCTCCGTCATGTAAACCATGACGGCGGAGCAAAGAAAATGTGACCATGACGCTTATGCATTAGTCTATGGAACAAGTCAATGTAGTGTGCACTTTGTGAAGAAATCATGAAATTTGGCATATAGGGCACTGGAATTTGACCTCGGTTTGACCTTCTAATTTGCATATTTCCGAAATGGCCGCCATTTGATAGGGGTAATGGGAGTGGAAATGTCAAAATCGACATAGAGACCTGCAAATAGGCTCAAATTGACGGTAATAATATGCTGATTGCAAATTTCAAACAAATATTATTGTTATACATCGTTTTCTTAACATAATAAGCATATTTTCAAAATGGCAGCCAATCACAAGGTGAAAACAGTAAAAATGTCAAAATCGAGATAGAGACCTACAAATAGACTCAAATTAAAGGTAATAATAAGCTGATTTTAAATTTCAAAAAATATATTATTGTTTTACATAGTTGTCTTAACATAATTTGCATTTATCAAAATGGCCGCCAATCGCTGGGAAGCAGGAAAAACGTTGAAATTGAGACCGAGACCTGTAAATAGGCTGAAATGAAATGGCCGCCATTTGTGCAAGTTCGAACAATGATTTGATATAATTTGAACAGAATATAGTGAATCATGATTTGGGTGTCCACCAAAGGGTTTTCGGGGATGCCTGACATATAGTGGTGTGGTAAAAAAATATGCATTCTTGGTAAAATCCAAGATGGCCGCCATTTGTGCAAGGTAAAACAATAAATTGATATTCAACAGAACATAAGCATATTAATGATTTTGGTGTCTACCATAGGGTTTGCATGTATGCCCGAGATAGTAGTGTGGCCAGAAAGTACATTAGACATTGCATCGTGGGTAAAATAAAATATGGTCGCTAACTGTGCAAGGTCAAACAATAAATTGATATCATATTACACAGAATAAAAACAAATTCTACTAGTGGTGTAACCGGAAAGTATTTTAGACAATGCATTGTTGGTAAAATCTAAGATGGCCGCCTTTTCTGCAAGGTTAAAAAAATAATTGGATATCATTTTCGACAGACAAACAATTCCAAAATATTTTTAAAGACCAAAGATGGCCCTAACGATTGCAGCCAATACATTAACTAAAAGTAAAACCAAATTTTAGGACGATGTTAACATGAACCATCTATTTTTTGTCACCCTACAGTGCATTTTCGACGCCCTTTAACACCTCTTTGCTGCCATTTAACGCCGTTCCGTCATTCTTTAACGTTCCTCCATCGCCCTTTAATTCCTCCCCATTGCCCTTTAATGCCTCCCCGTCGCTTTTTAGCGCAGCACCAAACACACTTTATGGACTCTTCACCATTTAACGACCTTCAATGCATCCTCATTGCCCATTGATGCCTTCACATGGCCACTTAATGCCTCATTGTCGGCCCTTAACGCTTCCTTGTCAGCCTGTTACGCCTGCCCTTCACCCTTTAATCCATCTCGTCACCTTTTAAAATAACAGGTCACACATTAACACCTCCCCATTGCCCTTTAGCATATCCCCATCACGTTTTAATGCATCTTTGTCGCCCTTCGTTAACCTTCATCACCTCCCCATTGCCCATTAACGCCTCTCCATCGACATTTAACGCGTTTCCGTCACCCTTTGACCTCTGTCAACCTTTAATGCATGTTCATCACAAAAAAATGCCTGTTCGTCGCCCTTTAACTTATAGCAGTCTAAGTCCGAGCAGAGCTCGGACCTAACATTTATGATGCTGCGGAGCTTAGCTCGGACCTGGCAATAATGTTTAGCCATTTGCAAGGCTACCTCACTTGCCTTACTACAAACATGGCATGGGGAACCTAAAAGCACATGAGGGTGATTTGTCCTCGTCACAGCCATTTCTGAACTAAAATATAGAACACAAGGCTCAGATGATTATGAGGCTTGGGATATTTCGCAGGATGAGGTTGGAAACTCAACTTAGTTCACCTGAAACTATGAATGTTTTTGAAGTATTTTGATATATTCTGTGTGAATTGACATAATTTTGTACTCTTGAATTCTGTGGATCCCAAAAATACAAATTTTTACACAAAAATTCCGAAAATTTAATTAGCATTACCATAGCAACATCACATTGACCAATCAAATATGGTGTATTCTGTTTATATGTCGTGTGTGTGTTCCTGGGATGTATGGGACAAGCATATGTCATCAAACTCAATTGATATTAGAAGTATGAGAATATGTTTCAAAATCACAAAAATCGCCAGACCACACAGACATCCAATGCATACACGACCAGATTGCTATGAGTTAACGATTTCCCATTGCTCGTTAACTCCTACATCGCCCTTTACTGCCTCCTCGTCACCTTTTTTCGCACCCCCGTCGGATTTTAACGATTTTCTGTCGCCCTTTAACGTCTCCTCGTAGCCCTTTTCTGCATCTTGGTCATTTTTTGACACATCGTCGCAATTCAAGGGTTTTCAGGCACACTTTGACGCCTCTCTGTCGCCCTTCAAAGCCTCTTCACCACCCCTCAGCGCCTCATCATTGCTCCTTAACACCTCTTCGTCGTCTTTTAACGACTCCCCTTAGAACTTTAACGCTTTTATGTCCTCCCTTTAACGCCTCTCCGTCCCTCTTTGATGCTGTTTAATGCCTCCTTGTCGCTATTTAACACATGTTTGTTGCCTTTTAATGCCTCTTCGTCGCAAGGTAAAGATTTTCAGTTGATATTTGACGCCTTTCTATCGCCCTTGGCATTATCGCCCTTTAGCGCCTTCACATTGCCCTTTAACACCTTTCTGTCGCCTTTTAACGCTTCTTCTTAAACTTTCAATGCCGTTCCATTGTCCTTTATAACGCCTCTCCCTCGTCATTAATGTACATCTGTTTTGTACACAAAATAGGCCGCAAAAATAAACATTAAAAAAAAAAAAAGTTATATATCTCAAAAAGCTCTGTTTATATCTCATAGGAATTTTTACAACACAGTAAATTTATTGTTATGTGTTATTTTATGATAGCTTTTGGCAACATAACCAGACAATGCATTACATTGTAGACAGTCGAGCTTAGCTCTTAAAGGGTTAATCCAGCGTTTCTAGTCTTCTGGGGAAGAGAGGGTTAACGAGACAAACATGAGACACTTTGATACACATTCAACTCCACTGTGTATAGTCTCATCACATGGTTTTAGGGGTGTAATAGCTGTTACATTACCACTTCCTGTAGACATTTATATTAGACAAATATTTAAAGTTTTAAAGTTGCTTTTTACTAATAGAATGTTTAATTTTGCGTTTTGTTTTGTATCATTTTATTAATGGATCTACATATAGTAGTACTCTACCACCAACTTGATGTGTCGTGCCTCTGAAAAACGGTGAATCACGCATTTTGGTCGTAAATGCATGAAAATGTGACAAATATGCTTTTCTTACCAATGTTTACAGAAACATATCACATTCGAAATGATCTCATTCAGTAATTCAGTCAATACACGACAACCCAAAGGCAGAATCATTTCCCGCATGTTAATATACAACATGTTATTTAAGCTTTCTCAGTGGGGTGTCGGTTCAGTGTACGGCGTTGCATGTAAAACAAGTGTTCGGGTTGCATAACATATTTTTTACTGGCTGTATCTCTTGCATTCATGTTTCTTTAATGTACCATAAAAACAATAAAATATCAAATATTGCCCGGAATGCATTTCTGGGTCGTATGGCTATTGACAGGACAATTCTGTCAATAAACAATACATAGTTCTGATTGACAGGAAATAATTTGACCAATCACGCATCTTTTTACAGTGTAAGCTAATTGTAGGTGACGCTGGCCCAATATTAATTCAGGAATAATTTTATGTTTGTTGGCTACTAAGTCTTTTCCTGGTGATTACAGACGACACACCATACCACAAACGAACCAGACATTTAATCTTGGTTTAATATCTGACCTTGAAATTGAAAAAACGAATGACCTTTAATCATCAAAATAGTAGCAGAAATGGATTATTCATTCAAAATTACATAAAAAAGAGGTAGTATACTTCTTTTGCAATTTTAACATGTTTGACCTTGGAATTAATTTTTGGTGACCTTAAAATTAAAATTGACCTTCAAGATGACCTTGAAACAATATAATAATGCTATAATTTTTAACCAACACAATGTAGACTGATAGTTTTCATGGCATTTCCACTTATATAAAATATCATATGATAAATCTGTACAAAACATTATGTGATATAAGAAACTGCTATTCCTGCGCTCATTAAATTGTTACTACATGTCCACACCTCAAACATGTTTAAGTATAGCCTAGGACTAAGATCAAATTGTAATCTCTTGCGATTAATATACCGATTTGGTTGTAAAATGATTGTGTAAAAATTTCTACCAAATGATGGCAGCGATTTTCTACCGATGATCTCACGATTTTAGGTATAATTTGAGAAAACATATCAAGAATGCGACGATCGGCTACGATTTGATGAGATTTATTACGATAAAGTACAATTGTTCCGGGAATGGACACGATTATTCACCAATCACTTCCGATTTGCATACAAATATGCACGATTAAATAACATTATTTTACTAGTTGCTAAGTTTTACTATGTTTTTGTTAAATATTATGCTTTATTCAATAATAAAGTTCGGCTTTGCTTAAATGGGAACAGTCTTCTTTATTTTCAGCCACATAGCAATATAAATTCTATTAAAATATATTATAAAATATACAAAATATCATCATTATATATACACACAAGAATAGCTAAAAAAAACATCATATATTTAACCGAGATACGCTCACTTGTATTAGTTGGTGATTTATGCTACTTTTCAAATATACCTGTATGCATATGTGTATATAAAATACATTTTTAAATATATTCTACTATCTGCTATTCCTACCTCCCAAACTCTCAGATCATGCTTTTTATTTTGCTTTTTCAATTTTATATATATTTATGAAAACACATATACATGTACACCAATAATTTTGGCAAAGCCTATATTACCAACATCTGTTTTTTTGTGGGGAAATAAAAGTTCTACTCCGAACAACTAAAACTGCTTGACTCGAATGATTCTTAAAACCTTAACTAATTTTAAATCTCTTAAAAAACATTGGAGATAACCAACTTCGAACCGATAACAGCTTTCTTTTTATATTAATTTGCAATTATTTAATAACATTGTAAGTAAATTGCAATGTTGCAATGTGCCACACGATGTCATAAGATTCAATAAAATTGATTTGTCGTACTTTTGAAAAATAAGTTTTGAACATTTCAACACTTTCCTCGCCCTCCGCGATCATCCGTCGATCATCCTGAGAGCTGTTAATATTTGTCAATATCTGTTAAGATCTGCTAAGATAATTCCCGATCATCCACCGTCATTCCACAAATATCCGCGATGTGGGATCGCAATTTGGTCTCAGTCCGGCCGGGCTTATGCCCTATCTTTTTATAAAATGGCGGTAATTAAAACAATTTTTTATTACAAAAAAATGTTTTTGACTATGATGACATGATTATTTTGTTAATTAACAAAGAGATCCCCCCCCCTCACAGATTCACACGAAACTGAACTGAAAACTGAAAAACAAATTATTTAAAAAACTACTATGTATGCTGTGGTTGATAATCTAACCCAGAAAATCTTAATTGGCTAATTAATTAGTTAATTAACCATTGCATGATTGATACAGTGCAACCTGTACATACCGAACCCTGTGCAAACTGGAATCCTGTCTATACCGTAATAATTGTTTAGTCCCGAATAAATTACACTCAAAACAATACTAATTAACCCTCTCCAAACCGGAACCTGGCTATGCAATCTGGAAGGTGCGAAGTTAGTGTTGGTAGCACCCTTTTCACGTTAGAGAACTTGTCAGCGCATTTACTTTTAGATTGGTAAGATATTTTAACAGCATAGTGGATGGTTAACAAAATATTGTAACAAAATCTTTGACTAATGAAATGTTTGTTATACTTAATGACCCAATAAATAAATAACAAACGATAGGGAAAATATAAACACATATTTGACTTATTCTTTCATCGCTGGATTATTCCTATATTAGTCAAGGCATCAATTGTATTAAATGACA
The DNA here is from genome assembly GCA_964017125.1 of Flabesymbios commensalis. Classification (NCBI taxonomy): domain Eukaryota; kingdom Metazoa; phylum Annelida; class Polychaeta; order Terebellida; family Flabelligeridae; genus Flabesymbios; species Flabesymbios commensalis. The sequence continues at coordinate 5,222,349 of OZ024908.1, forward strand.
TAATTATACAGTATCGGATCATTTAATCCAGCGTCATACATTCCAGAAAATATAAAAAAGTTACCAAACAAACGTGTGTTGTGGTCATGAGTCTGCTGCAACATGATTAACTCCGTATCAAAATCATCTCTCATTCAAGTTAGGGGAGTATAAATATGTGTACATTACGGTTTTGTGTGAATCTCTGCGCCGATGGGTGGGACTTAATTCGTTCAATTATGTCTGAAAACTGTCATCAGCGCATTACCAGGCTTTCCTATATATCTATTCTGGTCAAATATATAAAAATGAAGATGATACTATTATCATGATTATGTAAATTGTCAATCCGATTGAGAAACATATTTTTATGTGATGTGCATGTTTTAACCAGTACAGTATACCTAGTTACTAGAATCATGAATTGTTAAATTTAAACGACTACTTCTCTCAATAGGAACGGGACATGTGTGTGTGTCATTATTGTCATGGTTATGTAGACCACCTTGATGGATCAACTTCAAGTTTTGCTTAACCCTAGTACAGGGCTTGGACAGAAAGGTGCCACCTGTGGCCAACGCACATTTTTATTGAATTATTTAAATTATTGCTTTCCTCCTCACTATAAAAGCACGATGCATGTGGTTATCACATAGGCCACATACTAATATGCCTAGAATGGATATATGATGAGCGACAGGTTATCTAGTGCCTGACAGTGGTCAACAATCATAAAATATTTTTTGTCAATAGTCTAGAAATGTTTACACCATGTCGATATTACGTTAATTGTCCTCGGCTTCTGAATGTGAAATAATGGCTTTATTAAATAAATTATTACACTGGACTACGATGTGTCGTTTTCCTGCAACATTTGTTTTATTCTCAATAACTTTGTGAAATATTGATAATGAATGTTCTCACAGCTTTGAATTGGTTTCCGGAGTGTGAGAAACCTATATTCAGACACCAAAAACACATCTGTATGTTATTTCGAAGCAAAGTTATGGCACATTGCTTTGCAGTGGCGGCCATTTCGGATTTTTTTTCCAGCGGCAAACGCACAAGGTGAAATTCAGGGGAATTTTAGTATGCTGCTCAGGTGGGTTTTAATACACCGATGTGATGTTTTATGTTCATTGTAAGCCAAGCCGTGATGTAAAGCTGTGACATTTTAACTAATTTTGGCGGCCATTTTGTGTTTGAATTTTATGTAGGAAAAAGACAACATAGAGCTTGGCATGGGGCAGATTTGGAATCAGCGTTCCCAAATTGTGTATGAACAACTACGTGCCAAAGTCTACTAAAAATGCCTTAACAAGTCAGAAATGTCGAAAATGGGCCCTGACTATATATTTTGGTGCCCAGTAGCTATTTCTACGATATGGCTGAAATTAAAATAAATATGATATCGTACATGCCGTAATTGGCTATGTGCATTTTTTGAGTTAATCGGTTGGACTATAATACCTATTCATACGTCTATAAGTGAGTTCAAATGACTTTTATGTTGTTGTTTAAAAACTGTCTTTCTGGTTCTTGTAGTAGACCCCTATCATCATAGTTGTTGCATTATCCAGATATTTTATTATCATAATTACAATGTAGATAGAGCATAATAAAATAGTACTAGAACAAATAATTATTCGGTGAAATAAAAGCTCTGCTCCACACATTAACCCGTGTACCAGCTAGTTTTTTCCATTTTAAAATATAGCAAATGTCTTTGTTTGCTCTTCCCACCTCATTTGGATATTATGTTGCATGTTGTCATAGGCTATGTGTATATGATCATTAGAAATATTTTTAGTATGGCACCGACTTTAGACCTGACAGTATGACGTCCGAGGACGTCCTTATTCGGATGTCCAAAGCCAACCTGCTCTATATACTGAAGGCCTACACATGACCTGCGCATGCGAATTCAGAACATGACTGGCATTTAAAAAATGTAAGCTGCTGAAAAGTTTCAATGAATCTTACGTCAAAACGATCTCAATTGGAGCGAAATAATAAATGCCTAGAATCTTTAAGGATTTTGTTTGAACCTGTAATTGCTGATTAATACATTGTTACAAATAAAGGATTGAAGTACACTTCGAATGATTTTTGACATTAATAAGGTTGAATGCACCAGGAAAGGTTTTGTACCGTCACTAAAAATTATATTTTTTAAAATAGTCAGAATCTATATGTACACTCTGAAGTTTAAAACATATTTTGAAACTCCAAGGATTTGGACACATTAACCATGTACTATTGCCAATAACCTCAAATGTAACGGAATTTACAACTCTCAGAATTTAGCACAAATATTTAATGCTGCTATAGTATTTGCATTTACCCTCATGCATTTTTTTCTGAAGCCACTTACTTGCTCCACCTGTTGTGTGGGTCATATACATACGCTAATAATTTTTTATCGATATTTAACTTTCTACTATATTCTTGTAATAAAAGATCAGTGCAAAGGGAACACTAAGAGAGTGTAGCTTACATGTTTAATGGTCCCGAAGATAGCTTGCATACAACTTATATAATGTGTAATACTTTACAAAACACTTAAGAGATTGATCGCATCATCGTTCTAGCAAGTAGGTCTTTTTCCCTGATACCTTACGATGTCAACATGTTAAATTGTTAGAAAAAGAAAGTAATTATGTGGAACAATATATATATAGCATAATATAGTTTTTTTTATATTACCATGATTACTCTACCGAACCATTCTTCTTTTTCTTCTTCTTTATTATGAAATGTGAGTATCACTGTTTAATCTTCTAAAGTAACACCCATAAGTATGCATGCAAATTGCCATGATTTGGCGTTTCACTTGAAGACAAGCATGACCGAAGAAGTTTTCGCATTATTATTATTATTATTATTATTATTATTATTATTATTATTATTATTATTATTATTATTATTATTATTATTATTATTATTATTATTATTATTATTATTATTATTATTATTATTATTATTATTATTATTATTATTATTATTATTATTATTATTATTATTATTATTATTATTATTATTATTATTATTATTATTATTATTATTATTATTTGTATTATTATGTTTATACTCTAAATTATCACATATGGATTTATTTCCTAGTTGATATGGTCGGAATGGCCAGTTGAGTTACCGACTTTTTTTGTAAATCAAAGATTGCACGGATCCTATCCTATCCTATCCTATCCCATCCCATCCCATCCCATCCCATCCCATCCCATCCCATCCCATCCCATCCCATCCCATCCCATCCCATCCCATCCCATCCCATCCCATCCCATCCCATCCCATCCCATCCCATCCCATCCCATCCCATCCCATCCCATCTCATCCCATCCCATCCCATCCCATCCCATCCTATCCTATCCTATCCTATCCTATCCTATCCTATCCTATCCTATCCTATCCTATCCCGTTCAACTGTGGTAACCAGCACCACCAGCTTTTGTTAATGTTCATAACTGTAAAGGTACATATAAACTTGATCATGCGGGGCACAGGTTTAAATTTATATTTGAATTGTTTTTTTTTGAAGTCCATAATAACCATGATAGCATGTTTCTTATTTCTTAGTTCCCAGTATTTCACCACTATCGACATGGATCGTCATTTTAGTTTGACTGCACCAGATTATGTGGTACTCGTGTTGTTTCTCGTGATATCTCTAGTGATTGGATTTATAACAGCTTACAGAGGACGCAACAACAGAAGCTTGGAGAGTTACCTTATGGCTGACAGGAGCATGAATGTTGTACCAGTTGGTCTGTCATTATTTGTCACTATTTGTACCACTGTACCTCTTCTCGCTGGTCCTGTGGAAGTGTACAACTATGGTATTGCTTACTGGGGACTGCTACCTGGCTCTATGTTAGCATTTTTTGTCGTTGCACACGTTTTTGCACCCATATTCCACAAATTTCAGTTGGTCAGTACTTATGAGGTTAGTTGACCTGAAAAGTCTTAGCTTTGAAAAATGTTTTAGTTTTTGCTGTAACATGTCCGTCCTTCAAGTTGCAGCCAATCAACTTTCGAGGTAAATGTATTAGTCATTTTTCCTTAAACTATATGTGAAGCTGTTTGTATTTTTCATCAAATATAATTATGAATACACCATAATACAACTGATTCATATCGATTAACAATATACAGACAGTTTAAAATAACAAATATATCAAATCTTGCATGCCAACTTTTTATTAAAATGCTTACCCACTAGCCTATACATGGTATATAAAGCAAAACGAACTTTTTAGCCCTTATAATTTTGTATGAACCATAGAAGCCAACGAGGGCCCTCATGCTGAAAGATTTAAATGAGTATGTGTCCGATACCCTCCCCTAGAAAATTATCACACGATTATAATATAAGAAAATAGAACAGGAGCTTCCGAACTTTAGTCCGTTTGGTGCTATATACAAAAAAATTGGCTTAATATTTTTTGCAACACGTTGGGTCTCGCTTTTAAAATAAAACCTTTTTGATTATATCACGTATTAGACTGTCTATCGTTCTCAATTTGACAGCGTTCCAGTCAATGAATATTGTCAATGGACACCTAGTAAATATGATTCGTTGTACCAATGTTGACTTAATGTGAAGCCAGCGTTGCAAATTGTGCACTAGCATTAATACAACACTAGATAAACGTCTAAATTCACTTTTTCCTTGCCACCTGTCATTTGTTCAATTTACCCAAAAAACACGAGCTGTTGACCCAGTGTTGGTTTAATGCTGGGCCGGCGTCACATATGGTAAGACAACATTAGGTCAATGTTAAATCAAATACTTTTGCACACTTTCGAGACCCGGTCCGAGTCTTTATCCTATAAATGAAATAGAATAATATGATTTCGTAATTAATAGAACAGGACACTGAAAAATAAACGAAGATGTGATTATATGTAACAGCTCATTATTAATACGAGATTATTTTTAATGCGAAGGATTATAATTATGAGCCTAATTATGACATTGATTGGTAGATTGTATCCGACTTTATTACAATAAATGGAAAAATTATAAATATATGTATATGTAGTGCTTTATGAAGCATATGTAATTGAATCATTAGTTAAATCCTTAAAAAATAGAAATTAAAAAAATGAAATTATTTTAAAAACATGTAAGGTACTGGCGAGCCTTCATCAACGGCCGAGATAGGAAAAAAACTATCTGCTCTGATGTGTTCTTTATATTGTTTCTGTTGAGACCTCAGATGTTGTTGTTCAGTGTCTTTATCAATGACAGTATTCATGTGATATCCTCGCAGATATACAGTGGAAAACCGTGAATTATGAGTATGATTATCAGTTTCAATAAAAGGCATGTTAAATGTATCCCTGTGAAAAATAGACTAAATAGTGTGAAGGAATTAGATCCAGTTGAAATCGTGCATTCTCCGTTCATGGTTACGAGCATCGTGGGTAATTTTAAGCTAATGCTGAATTTCTGAAAAAGTGATTGGTGGACTAAATATCCTCCCTATGTTATTTTATTGGTGGCCCAGTGTCGCAGCCAGTGGCCAAACATGAAATATAAACCTGAAGTCAATGTCTACCTTCATCACGTTCACTATACCTTTGAACCAATATTGGGTAAATTCTGGGCCAGCGTCGTAGACTATGGGCTAACCATAGACAGGACTAACGTCACTGCGTGTTGGGTACCTAGAATCCCAGGGCGGGGGCCCTAGGGTAGTGGTTAGCACCGCTGCCTTTCACGCCAGAGTCCGGGGTTCGGTTCCCGGTCGCGGCGGTTTGAAAGAAACAAAATTGTTTCTTCCCCAGCCACGTGTGAAAGTTAGTATTGTGGGGAGCCTCCGTGACCGAGAGGTAGCGTGCTCGGCCTCAGACCGCCAGGGCTCGAATTTCGAATCCTGTGTCTGGAGGACAGTGTCATCTCAATCATCTCACCATCCTCAGGAGGTTCTCCTGGCCCAGTTTAGCCTATATGTGCACAAAGGTGGCCTAAAGCCCGATTCATTTTTCATTTACCTAGAATCCCAAGGTACCAGTATGTCTGGTGACTGTCTTTCGTTTGCTCTTTGAGCCTTCTATTCCTATTTAAATAAAGAACAAAAGACAGCTTGAGCCCGGTGACAATGTGGGCGACGCTTCCCATCCCATATTTCCAACACCAGACAACAGATACATTGGCCTAATGCTGATGTAATGCCGGGCCACTGTCCGTGACGCTGGGCCAACAATATTCTAACCAAAACCCTTTAAGCTCTAATCAATATTTTTATTCTTGAAGGTATAATTTTTCTAAACACTTTTTAAAAACGAAAGTATTTAACCTAGGGACCTAAAACGCTATATTCGGCATTTTCATAAGGACTGGTGTACAGAAATGTCAACTGTTGCCCACATACAGCACCCCTCTTTCCCCTAAGTAGGACACAATAATAAACAAAATAAACCTAAAGGTGTTGTCAACTGTCAAAATTCGCGGGACACGGGACAAGGGTCCCCCAGAAGACAATAGTGCCCGTGGGTAGGCCAAGGCCCTATTCCATAATAATAATAAATATGAGTTTCATACCCAAAGCCTCATTAAGAGCAAGTTCTCAAATCACAGCAAGTTCATATATACTTGAGCGACATCTATGAGTTAATAATACAAAGCCCTTTACCCTTGCCCCTACTTGGTCGCTAGCTTGACCTCAAAAGCTTGTATTGACACTCAGTAACACAAAACATTTGTATGACTTCTTGCAATGTTGGACCAACGTCGAAAACGTTGGGCCGACGTTGTATAAATGTTATACAAATGTCTTGTGTTTGCTGGGAGCTGCACGAGGACTTTCTCTCAAACATTGTACATTTATTCAATGCTGTTTCAATGTTGGGCCAGCGTCGCAAACATTGGCCTAGCATTAAAACAGCATTGGATCAATGTCTCATTTAAGTAGTATCTTGTCATCAGTTCAGTGGCTATATTAATGCCGTCAATCTGTACTCAATAGGCAACTGTTGGCCTACACTTGACCGTCCCAGGTATGCGCACTTTGCAGTTGAACACTGGTTTAATAGTACTAATAATAGGCATTAACAAATTGGTTCTGAATGTACTCAACATAATGTAATACAAATATATTTGAATTTGTAGTATCTTACCAGAAGATACAATTGGAGACTTAGAATTTTTGCTTCTGTCAATACTATCATCGTTTCTGTGAGTACCATCACATCTTATGAATCTAGCTTTGTAAACTTCAAGTGATGACATCATCGTTCTGTTACCATGATAGACTTATTTATTGCAATGTCATGGCGATTTATAATATCTACTAACATTAATCATTACATCATATTCATTTCAATTAAAGCAATTAAACTAAGTCACACCCCTGGTAGTAAACACTAATATTACAATATACTAGTCTCATTTTATTATTCTACTGACAAATAATTGCTGTATTTATAAATCATGTATATTGCACACATGTACAAATTAGAGGTTATATATCTTCTTACTACTAACTTCCTACCCATGACTATTTTTAAATTTCGAGGTAAAACAAGCTATGATATGTATAAAAACATTATATTTCTTTCTTCTCTTTTTATATTTTAGCTTTGCCTGGCATCAATAACGACACTTGCAGCTTCCCTCGCCATCACTCAATGTAAGATTTTATTTCTAAGACATGTTTTTCAACACGAATTTGTCTCTAGTTCAAAATAATTTTACATCAACATGATAATAAAGTTAAATTCATTATAAGATTGATGCAATAATATGTCATAATTATATGCTCTTGACATGCTCTTTACTGAAAATGACACAATATGTTGAATAGTGTGCCTATCACGGCACAAT
>OZ024908.1:5235173-5290173 GCA_964017125.1 Flabesymbios commensalis
AATTAATAGGATAGTCATGTTCTAGCTGTCATTGAATCCACACAAACATTTAGGCCATCTCTATTTATATGATGATCTCTAGCAGTATCTATTGGGCTTTATTTTACTAACTTGTCTAATTAAAGCGATCACAACCCCATTATCTGAAAAATGATTATGGCATAAAGTTTAAATTCTGTTGCTACTGATCAGCTGAGCATGCAATCATTTAGCTCAAATGTTAGTGATTATAATCAGCCTATTGCGACCTGATTAATACCTTGAAGAAAGTTGCCTGATGCCAGTGTCACCGTAGAACAATGATAAGAGGAAATGAAAGATCAAAACTGAAAAGTGTAGACATATATTTAAATAGTACATTTCTAACAGTAATTTAAAATGTATTAATGTCTACACTAACCAGTATCACACTTATATATAATTTTTGATTGAAATGGAGAAAAATCGGAATGGAAGAAAAGTCTTAGCCTCAGGCAAGCCAATAAACGTATAAAGCGTAAATTATGTGGATTTCTGGTAATGTGGAACATATTGTTTTGTTGTTGAAAGCCAACCCTCATTACAGGCTGCACGTGCCTTCCGACATTAGAACTTTATGAAACTAACTGACACAGATCCCTGCTTCTCCTCGGTGCACCTCCAGACACCTCAAAATTTATTAAAGTGTGTCAAGTAGCTGTGGTGACGCTGAGCCAAAAACTGAAATGAGTGGCCGCATCTACTTCTCATACTGGTATTCACAACTCAGGTCTCAGTGCCAAGTGGACCAGTCCCATTGTCCTATATTCCACATAACTAGACCACATTCTTTCTCTTCTTGTAAGATATATAGGCGGTGCCTTTGCGCCATGTCTATGAAAATGAATATCAAGACCAGTATTCCCTAGGCAAGGGGCCCCAACTATTTTTCGATATGTTTACATGTATTAGTTTGTTATACTAAACCTTGTGTAGAGTTTCAATGTTAGGGAAGATAGTCAGCCTAACTATTGGATCGTACATATATCTTTGTCATCTATCTATGTCAAATAAGTAGGCTTGTCTACTGTCTGTATACCTTACCAGCAATTGAAAATAGGTTATAACTAAGTAGGCCTAACTTATATAAGCTATTAGGCTTTGCTCCATAGGGCCTATATAATATATAGCCTTTGTACACACATAGACCTACCATGTATAGGAAACGTACTGCAGGCATACTCCAGTCAATAATAGGTCGAAATACAGTAGAATATTCAATTATAGACAATTGTTAGACATTTCTTACTCTTGAGTCTTAGAGTGTAGCATGTATACATGTTTATTGACTAAAAAGATAGAATGTCATATAGACACTTTTCAAGTAAGCAGATACTGCCCTTTGGCTTTGCAAGGGAGTGTAACTGTGGGCATACAACATTGCCACCAATCAGCTGCAACTTTTGAGTGGCGTTGTAAATGCAAGCGAATGAGTTGAAATGGAGACTTATTGTAAAATAGACTTGTCACCAGATCATACACCATCTGTCCAAGAGTTACAGTACAGTCTCTGAGATATTGTGCGACGAAAATCATGGCCTCTCCTTGTTAATATATAGATTATTTAATATGTATTAATCAATATCCAAACAATTTTAAATGTGCATTTTTTGTCTAACCATTTGACACATTTAAATGAAATGACAGACACTTTCAAGAGAATGCGATATTTTAATTTTTAATAATTCATTTTTTTCAGCTTCGATTTCATTTTAACAGCGAAATCCCTGTTGGTTTACATAACTGCCAGTTTCTTCACATTCTTGACTGCAAGTGTATCACTGCAGGTGATCGTTCAGCGGTACTCTGTTGTAAAAACACCACGTGATGCAACTAAGTGAGTTATTCTGATCATCACTACTTGTACTTGCTAAATCATGGTTTATTCCACATGTTCATATTTTAACCCTTCAAGCCCTCACGATGCATTGAAGCATCATTTCGCATCTCTGAAGAATGGCTTAATTTCCTGAAACCTAATGGTTTTAGAAAAAAAAAAAGCATGGAACTGTTTTGAAAATAACAGTATATTTTTTTCATTTATCACCCACTTCAAGTCATTTTCATCCACTACAAGTCGAAAATTGCGACAGCAATTCGCGAATTGTAGTGGATGAAAATGACAATGGTAAATTTAGGATTGAAAGGGTTAACACAGTCTTCCATTCTCTCTATCATTCTGAATTGTCATTGCAATCTAAAACAGTCATGTAAATCAGAGTTACAAGGTTTTGATCTACACTTCCTGTTCAGCTTATACTGTGTTTATCCTATGCTAGCTTTTCTGTCTTAACAGATCTGTCTACATCCTTGGGTTTGTGTATATGATGGTATATTTTATGCTAGGGTTGATTGGACTGATAATGTTTGCTTATTTTGGTGACTGTGACCCCCTTACTACCGGACGTGTTACAACCAGAGATCAGGTTAAGTTAAGATAAGTACATGTATGCCTACATGCTGCTAAATCATTTTCATATTCTACAACAATCACATCAAAACAGACTTAATAATAGTATAAGTACAGTCTGTCAAACAGACATAAAAAAAATGTTTTTAATATTGTCGTATATAAAGTTGCTATATGCTTAGATGAAATCCTCATATGCCACTGTTATTAGCCAACCAGCACTATTTTCAATGGATTGTTTGTCACCTAGGAATTATTCAGTATTATGCAGATTTTGTCTTCGTATTTTATACGCCTACGTAGGTCTAACGATTCATATCATCTAAGGATTAGAGGGAATGGATCTTAATTCTGTTAACGTTGCCTGTATTTACACGAATTAGTTCATATTAGAATATAATCATTTAAATGAATATATTCTACTTCATGTTTACCACTCTTGTATCTTGTACAGTTTCATATTTTGTAGATGGTATATTTGATGGTTTAGGAGTATAATTCATAGTATCCTATTTTACATATAATTGATACACTATTATCTTGTAGATGGTATCTTTGATGGTTCAGGAGTTTTTTGCTGACTCTCCGGGTGTTTCTGGTTTATTTCTGGCCGCGCTGTGCTGTGCTACTCTCAGGTGGGATATAATGCACTTTAATCATTTGTTCTTCTGAACTTAAGGGTCTTAAGGGTCTTAACTGACTTAAAAAACATCCGATCATAATGAGGCTCCCTCACAATCAAGAGCTCGCTAACACCTGATTGATTATAATACCGTAGGCCTACCATGATGATTGGTCTGTACTTGACCAACAATAACTTTACATTCCCAGCTTGGAATGTAGTGGCAAGACAAAACAATAATGTAGTGGTGTATTTTAGCTCTTAAGTAAACTAAATATTTAGATTGTATTATATTTTAATGTATACAAATCATGTAACTGGATGTATGCCTTTTGCAGTTGATAAGTCGACTTGACTTTGACACTGGGCGGGGGTTTTAAATAGTTCAGGTGTGACATAGACTCCCAAAAATAATCAAGTATATCATCTGGATAGGTAGTTGTATAGAATCTGTAAAAATATATTTGCTTACAGCACAGTGTCGTCAGTACAGAACGCTGTGGCCACCAACATTCTGAAGGATGGAATAGATCCATGTTACAAGAAAATGGTACACAAGACGATGACTGATAGAATGGCAAGAATTATAGCATCAATTTCTAGTGAGGATTCACAAGTTTTTATTAAATATAATTCGCAAAGTGGACATACAATTAATTTTAGCAAAATTAACCTGTTGAAGAATATATATAAATATATTTTTATAACAAACTTTGATCCAGAGCAAATTACTAAGGCAATTATAATATCTTTCTACAATGCATGTTGATTATAAATACACAACTTTAAGCTATGTGTTATACATGTATATACCGCTAGGGGTCATGCATCCATTTTAAAATGCGACGAAACATCTAATGTGGGTAGGCGGTCTTCTGGTAATTTTGAATATAGAACAAAATTATTGTGCGAGCGCCTGAAAATCCACAGGGGTATATCGCATTTAAATATGATCACTTCCATCTGGCTCAAATGGGTAACAATATTTGTTTATGAAAGTAATGTTGACTCACAATCTGCTGTATCACCGGTCCTAAAAAATAGGTCAAATCATTTTGCTCCACAAAACATATGTGTACCAAATATGACGTCTAACTCGAACATAATAATCTATTGGGCACCAACAATATTTTAGGGCTAGCGACGTTATTAAATATTGTGTCCTTGGTTATGTAAATAAATAGACAGACAGACAGATAGACAGACAGTCAGACAGACAGTCAGACAGACAGACAGACAGACAGACAGACAGACAGACAGACAGACAGACAGACTGACAGACGGATAGACATATTTATTTTGACGAATAAATTACATACATTTATACTTTTAAATTATATGCACATGAATATATACATGAATATATTATATCAGTCGGGCTTAAGGTACTGTAGTGCCACCAGCAAATAGCCACCACACAATCATAAAAAAATAGATGTACACTATTTTTTTAATTTGAAACAAAACGTTTGCAAATATTGATGTCTAAACACACATTTCGTTCCCAACAGGGATTTAATCAGTTAATAAAACGGATTAATAATTACTACAGCCCTACTTATAGAGCTTTAAATATTAAACATGAGAACAATCCTGAGCATTTCTATAGATAATAACTGAGTTAACAAAACGGATCTTGCCACTAAAATAGGTCAAGGTCACATTTTGATACTCGATCTATGAATTTCAAAGATACATTTTGGAAACAATATCTTGTAACCGTGGCCAAGTTTGAATGCTCGATCTCTATAGTATATCCATCTAGAAGGGTCTAGTTTTCTGTAAACAAAAAACTAGAGATGTCTCCCCTCCAGCAGCATAACCATAAAGGTTGATAGCTAATAGATGTAGTGTCAATAGCTTTTTAATGGTTTCTGTGGACAGTAGAGAGTATGTATTAAGCACAATTTATTATTCCGTTTTGGAACCACGCCGATGTGCTAACTACAATGTGGCTTGTCAACACTCCCAGCAAACACGTTGACCCAATGCTGGTCCAATGCTAGCCCACTGTCTACGAATCCGGCCCAGCATCAAACCAGTGCTGGTTCAACGCCTCGTTTTTGCTGGGCTGCAATCAAAAGCGGCTGGTCTTGCAGTGCTTACGGTGATGTCAAGCCGACACTAACCCATTGTCTGTTAAATGTTGGGCCAGCGTCGTCGGTACTGGCCAGTATCCATTCAGCCCTAGTCAGTACTTCATGCTGGCAGTACCGGTACGATGTTTTGAACCAAAAATGGGGTAATGTTGGCCCGCCATCTGTGATGCTGGCATACATTCAGCTTGGCACCAAACACGATACGGTAACTCAATACAGGGTTATTGTTGGCTCAGCGCCGTAGACAGTGGGCTAACATTAGCTCAGCAATTCGTCAACGTCATGTGTTTCCTGGTGCGACATCTGAGCGGACAAAGGTGAACCAACATGTCCCCACCACTGTCTACAGAGGAAGACATAAATATAACAAGTATAGCTTAAATATAAACATATTTTATTTTATGCTACTTGCGAATGACCAAATGCGGTAATCTGGACTTCATACTTTATCACAATCACTTATCTTCGAAATTAAGTTGTATTTTCCATAAGCACAATTTGTCCGTGTTATACAATGTGACCTTGTCAAGATTATTCATCCACTTGGGTGTGAACTATAAATAACCTCACATAGACAAAAATGTATATATCTACGTTTTGCCACTTTATTTTGCACTGGGGTGGATATCACACTTGGCTGCTGTTGTAAAATTGTAATAACGTTATGTAATAAAATGTAATACTGTAGATCTGGTAATTTTCGCGTGTTCAGATTTTCGCGTATTTGTGATTTTGGGGCTTTTTGCGATGTCTAGAATTCGCGAATTCTCGAATTCGAAGATAGATAGCACTATAATAATCATTTTCGCGTGATTCTTAAATTCGCGAATTTGGCCTCCTCGTGAAATTCGCAAAAATTAAAACCTCGCGAATATTACCAGATCTACAGTAGTTAAATAGTTTAACATTGATATTTACATTCAATGTATACTTTCAGCTCTGGTCGTTGGTGGTCTTATTGTGGTTATAGCAATGTCATTTTTTGTCATGGGAAGCTCAGCATTTATGATTCTTTTATTTACGAATGGTATATTTGGAAGCCCTGTAAGCTCATTGTTTGTACTGGGTATATACATACCTGATTTAAAAACATGGGTAAGTGAAAGTTATCCGATTTTTAAAATTTAATAACTAATGTATTTCATACCATCTATTTATTTTCAGGCTCATATAACAATCCTCCATTCCTATATCATACAACCATTGAGAAGATATTGTCGCTAAAACTATGTTGTAAAAACCAAAGAACATGGCCATCACTTGTATCATGTTTCAAGTATGTCACTGTTTAATTTTAACGTCAAACAAAGTTACATACCTATGTAACGCCAACATCCTGAACATGGACTAGTTTTTAATATTGGATAAATAATTTTTCAATGAACATAGTATCATTTTAATTAATTTACGATGGGGTTTTTCTTTGTGATATTGATATTGTGATATTGAATATTATTCAATCTAAATTTAATAATTGTTTTTTTTATTAATATTTTTTTTCCAATTTTGAGAATTAAGTTAGCATTTAGAAAAAATATTAAAAAATGTTAAGAAATAGTTTTGTAGTGATTTAAATTCAAATTCTCAGTGTCTGTTTGCCAATTTGTTATCAGCCACCTGTTAGATGCGTTGGTGTTTAGGTATTATGTATATATACATATTCAAAACGGCTGAATGATTAGTTCACATGTAACCCTTTTATGTCTCAGAACAACTGTAGTCGTTTTTTTATTCTGTTTTATTAGCAATTAAATCACAGTAATTGGGAATTAAATATGTGTTTATTCATCAAAAATAGCCGATTTCAGGTTTCAAATTAAACAAATATGATTAATTTTCACTCACTTCACGACTTCACGACACAAGTTCAACTGGGTGAAATTTTTTTTTTTTAATTCAGCGATTTAATAATTACAAAAACAGACAATGTGAAAAATATGACCTCACAATCCAGTAAATATGTTTAAAGTTTAGCTGTTTGCATAAAGTTCAATTTTGGCAATAATACCAGCTTTGGAGACATGATTTAATGTATACAAAAATAAATTAATCAGGAATCCGAATAGTTAAGTGTTTCATTATACACTGATATTAAGATGATTTAGCAAATGCCATTTTCGATGGGTCACTTGTGATATTATATTCACTTACTTAAAAGAGTGAGATGATTCCTATATTTCCTTGCTCAATAATGCTCCTTGAGTTGATTTATGTATAGGGTATCTTAATATTATACACCTTGTATACCATGCTGCGTCTGGACATATTCTGCCTGTAGCGTGCAGTAGCTGGTATGCTATCTTCATATTCTAATTGTAGCATGCAGTAGCTGGTATGATGATAGACATCTTCTGTTTGTAGCATGTTGGAGCTGGAATATTATCTCCATATTCTAATTCTAGAATTCTGTAGCTGGTATATTATTTTCATTTCTCATTGTAGCATGCTTTAGCTGGTATGATGTCGGGCATCTTTATTACCACATTGATGTTAGCTGGATATCCATGTACCATAAGGTTACCTATCCAACCCTACCAATGTCGACGGATGGATGTCTAATGAATAAAAACGCAACATTAATACAGGACATAACCTGGTCTTGGGTGGAAAATGTGACGATAAGTTATGGTTCAGAAAGGTGAAGTATGTTAACACATTGTGTTTTCTATGTATTCACAAACGAGCAATAGGGCATGGGCTACAACCACCAACCGTACACCCCCCCCCTACATCTCTCCCACACCAATTGTTTTTATAACCTTGCTTTGTCTAAAACATGAAATGAATGAATTTTATATTTTGACCCCTTATGAGGGGTACCCCCAAACCTGTATACAATTAGTGGGTAGGGTTACGCAAACGTCTGTCGTTGCTGTTTTTGCTTACCATATCATGCAATATGCCATATATTAAAAGGTGATTAAATTTCCGTTCTAACGATGTATTGCATGATGCAGTGGATTGAAGGGCTTTCCCCAAAAATACATTTAAACATGTTTTTTTCTTATTACAAAATAATCAAAATCGACAACAAAACAAGCTAGTGAACATGGTCAATGAAAACGATTTAATGAAACATAATATTATTGGCCATATCTCTATATTTAACTTATGTTTTCTAAACCCAGATGTATGTACTAAACACCGAGTGTTATTCATATTTGTACATGGCTTATATATTTTTTAATGAGAGAATATTGCATCCTTTTTTAATAATATGTGTATTTAGCCTGAGCTGAATTATAAAACATTGAACTTTCCTCGACATTTGAGGGCAAATTACTGTTCAGCAAAATAATTTGAGTGTGGTGAATTTGAATATGTCGGTTAACCTTCTATCTTTGGTGTCATGTTTTTCGATTAAAATGACATATATTTGACCTTCAAGTATAAAATGGTTACTGTCAATACACAAATAAAAACTGTTTTTTTGCACGTGAACTATAATAACCACGTAATATGGCAGCTTAGGTTGCAAGTCATTCGAAACTGCATTTAATCACAGTTGTTTGCCCCCTCCCCCATGTTACAGTAAATATATAAAAAACGATGGACATATTGTATTTAAAGGTCAAATCAAGGTTATTTCTTTCTAATTTGAAGGTAAAGATCATCAGATATAGATTGTTATCCGACAGATTCAAATTCAGAATGCACAAATTATGTAAAAACATGTGGATGAAAATTATACACAAAAACTCGAAGAAACAAATGTTTCAGATTTTAGCCCATGCTAACTACGAATAACTTCATGTAAGGCTTCAATATGTCTTCATAAAAAAAATATATAGGACATTTATAAATATAAATATCACTAATTGTTAAGCATACACACATCTGGGTTCAGATTAAATAGGCCAGATATATGGCCATGTCCAATAATTACATTTTCTTAAGTCGTTTTCTTTTACCATGTTCAATCGTTTGTTTTGTTGTTCATTTTGATTGTTTTATAATATAAAATCATGCTTACTTACTCTACTGCAATGTGTGACATATCATAATAATATAAATTTAATTATCTGTTATATGGTATATAGCACGTGCAGATTGACTAACCAAAATGTTTGCGTACCCTACAGGTTTGGGGGTAACCCACTATAAGGGGTGAAAATATAAAGTTCATCCCTATTTTTTGCTGTTAACATCTCATTTCATGTTTTGGATATTTCAAGGTTTTAAAACAGCTGTATTCACCGACGTAATTCCCAGCTTCAAATGACGAATCATACTTCTATCTTGATAAATAAACACACACAAAAATTAATTTTGTGATAAGCTGTATATCTACCACAGCACATTTCATCAATTTCAGTGGCATTTTATTCGGTTTTAAGATTGCTTGTTTACATACACCCATGGCTGCGTGAGGGTTACACCTGAAAGCGCTGAGTCATATCAATCATTTTTTTACCCACATGAACTTGTGTCCTGCTATCAAAACCCACAACTTCAAGTCGGTAAAAATATTCATATTTGTGATAAAACATATAAAACCTTGATATTTTAAACAAGCACTAAATAATTCATTCTAAATACCAGTGCTTTGATCAGCTAATATAATATTCAGGACGATTATAGCTGTGATTAACGATAAAAGGGTTAATATTAACCCTTATCCTGCTAGACCCAGATATATACGGTTTTAAGCATATTTTAAGCCAAATAATATGTGACTGAAATGAACAATATAGTTTGTGGTAGATGTTTAGTTAGTAAAATAACTCAATTTAGAAGATGTATATTTTCGAAAAATATCTATATTTTTCGTCAGTTGAAGCTGGAAATTGCGTTAGCAATTCCAGCTTCGAATGACGAAAAATACAATTGAAACAATTCAGCAGGACAAGGGTTAACTAGGGCTGTACATTATAATAATTTCAAAGCATGTTGGACACTGTTTGTTGCAGTTCAGCAGCCACCGCTCTTTTCAGAGTTGATTACGTGATGTACCCATGTGTAGGATTTATGGTATCATCAGGTGTAGCCGTGCTGGTATTTCTCCTAACAGGTAATGTTCTGTTAATGTTGGGCCAGCGTCGTAGACAATATTTGGCGGACATTGTGTTAGCGTCTCGTGTTTACTTTTTTAAGATATAAGTCTTTTAGCACAATCACTATTATACACATAGGAGCGACATCTGGTGATTATATCGAACATTTTTGATTTAAAAGATGTCTGTCAGTGCTTAACTCTACCTAGCTGACCTGTCAATCACAATCTGTTTGCACCTCATCGCTTCTCCCAGTATCGTGTTTGTCGTTGAGTTGCGATGCTGGGCCAGCATTAAGCCAACATTGGTTTAATGTCTTCTGTTTATCGGAAGCTCTACCAGCAGGTAAATTAAAATTTAAATGCCCTTTGGCCACCCTCTGTGTCAACGTCAAAGATTGTGCAAAGTATAAAATTGATCGAATATTAGCAAGGTGGTCTGCATAATCTGCGACGCTGGGTAAGCATCAAACCGGATCAATCAACGAAGGCTTCTAGTGAGGCGCCACTCTGATTAAATATGTACTGACATTTTTAGCTGTGGGGTGTGGTAGCGCTATCGTATATTCGTTTGGATCAATAGAAAAAAAAAAGTTTAATTATATTTTTCAAACTCAGAAATATATTTTCAACTTCAAGTTGTGCATCCAACCAATGGCTACACAATGAATAATGACGAATATGATTTTAATATAGTGTAGATCTCATACAAGTTTGTAAGCTTTTGAGTGTTGATGATTGACTGTGCTATGCTGCAGAGAGTAAAATAGCTGACAAAAAACAGACTGAACCAGAAAAGCAAAGCTGATATCGCCTTTTATTTGCTCTTTGAAATGCTTTGAACCACTGCCAAATAACTATTTTAAGTAACATGTTTTATATTATTAATTTAATATTTTTATATTATTATTTATTTCAATCACTTTTATAAAGTAAACCTACAGCGAGGAAATCTACGTATTTAATTTTTTTAGAAAAACTACCAAAGATATTTTACGCAAATATTGTGGTCATAGCGGAAGAGCAGCATTCCTTAAAGGATCAGTCTGCATCGGAGGTGAGACATTACGTTAGCCAGGTCGATGGATTTAATAATTTGCTGACATAAACTGTTGAAAATAAATTAACCCTTTACTCGCCAAGTTATCCTGTTTAAATTTTTACCCACTTGGAGATGTGTTTTGCTACAGCGACCCACAATTTCAAGTGGGTGACAATTACTTACTGACAATGTTATTTGTCTAATTTGATTCGACACATTCGCAAATTTTGATGTTCAAACACTCATTTCATTCCCAAAAATCCCATTGAAAGGGGTAATTTATTTGATTGGATTTATGACAAAAAATGCTAGAGATGTTGATACAATAAACTGATGCTATATCTATGAAGACGTTATATGGCCCACCAAGCTAAACATTACACGTTTACTGAGTGACAACTATAACTGTATTATGTTATATATGTGAATGACAGATATAAACGTTAATTTGAGACGTTATGTAATAAATACATTTTAGGATAGTGTCACAACATTTTGAATAATGTTTTTGTTGTTGTACATGATCTGCTAAAGAGACGAAAATTAATGCATACTAGTAGATATTTTTCTTTGTTATTGTGCTACTAATGTAAAAGCTACAGAAAATGATCAAAAAGAAAAAAAACGAGACCCTCATTATACATGCATAATAAAAGATTCAGACTAGTATGAAGTATAATATAATATGTATTAAATAGGTTATTGTGATACCTCATCGTGATTTCAGCGTGCTCGAGTTGGTTTGCAGACAGATGGCAAAGATATAAACAACATTGAGAGGAATGACGAAATTCAATAAAACTACGAGTTTGAACGATGCATTTAGACATCAAAGAACCATTCAACTGCGAAACGGGCATGCGTGGGACGGTCACTTGTAGGCATACAGTAGGCTATAGAGTACAAGTTGACAGCATTAATAGCAGCAAATAAGCTGATTACAAGATACTACGCAAACGAGACCTTGACCTAGTACTGTTTTAATGTTAGACCAACGTCTGTGACGCTGGCCCAACATTGAACCAACACTGGCGGAGTGTACAATGCTTGAGGGAAATTTGTCCTGTCAATACATTGGCGGGGTCAGATGTTTAACGATCCCAGCAGTATTAAAGTCCCTTAGCTTGCAAACCCTATGAACAGCTAAGAGCTTTGAGCTTTGAAGGAATTATTAACTGTCACTCAAGCATATATGGACTTGCTATGATTTGGGAACTTACTCTTAACGCGGCTTTGGGTATGAAACACATATTTGAGTATTATTACGATATAGGGCCTAGGCCTACCCACGGGCACTATTGCAATCTCGGGGACCCATGTCCTGCGAGTTTTTACAGTTGACTATATTTTCAGTTATTTGCAACATAGGGCACATGTATTACATTTTACATCTCTTTCGCCATTCATTCTCTTTGACCACCAGCACACAAAAGACGTTAAACCAATTTTGCTTTAATGTTGGCTCAACGTCTATGATCCTTGCCCAACATTAAAACTACATTAGATTTTTTGGGGTCCCACATCACTCAAATACACCATTGGTTATCATCGATCAAGTCATAACCAAAACATTACACCCACAACTTAAAAATGATCTTCTGCTAAAAATGATTTTTCGAAGTATAAAAAGTGTTGATAAGGAGCTTTTACCTGTTAATGGTTTTTTTTTTCAATATTTATTTTAGTACATGTAATTTGTTGTGTGCATTAAATATATATTATGCTTATTGAGCAAAACTGAAGATTTTGATTTTTTGTATCATCATTACGATTTGATGTATTATATTAACGTACGTAAATTATGTGATCTTTTTCATCAATGATATTGTAATGTAGGTACGTCAACATACAGGTATACCTCGCCGAATTGTTAGTTTAGAAAAACAACAATAGAAAATGTTAAAGCGAGAGAATCAAGCTAAAATCATCAAAAATCAATATTTTTATTTTCGCTTTTTAATATGGCCATATGATGTGAGCATGTACATAGACCAGAATTACATAAGTTTTTTGTTGTGTATTTACCAGTTAAGCAAGATATAAAGACGAAACTCCCGATTTCTTATTTCGAACATGCATGTCCAAAATAAGACACTTTTTTTCCCATAGGCCCAGCCTTGCAACGGTTGATTCTCCAGTCAAATCCTCTAATTCATTTCACTCATAAAAAAATTGGTGACCTTGGCCCACTTTGGTGACCTCTGCCCAGTGACCTCGGCCATTTTATACATCTTAGCCTTCTCAGTCACAGTGGGGTTGATGTAAGATTGATACTAAATTTGCTGACAAACATGAAGATTTTTACAGCTGTCACAATAAAGTAACACGTGTTCGATTAGCAATATATATTATTGGATGTGATATATATACTGGCATATTCTACTTTTAGAAAGGTGACAGTTGGTCCAAATAATAAGATATTGTTGAAATTTAATTTCTATGTTATTATTCATTTTCCAGAACTCACGATAAAAGTAAAGCATGTCAATAAACTATAATAAATATAGTATGGGGATATCTTCATGTACATTTATATAAAATATCAAGATAACAGTCGTTTAACTTACTAAACTATAGTTCAATTTTAATAGTAAATATAACTTTCCTGGAATTTCACATTTCCTTGCAATTAATTAGTGAGACCGGTTTGTTTCATAACTTCTATTGATCAAAATAAAGAAATGCTATGTATGTTGTGTACTTAGTCATATGATATATCTTGATATAGTATATATTTATATTTATATAATTTATTGATAGTCCTAGTATTAATTAATGCATAGGCCTACGTTTTCTAAACACGTTAATCCCGATTCTTTGTGATTACCTCCTTTACGAAGGTGTTAAAATAAAAACACTTAGGCATTACTGAACTTACCTGTTGCTTTGCCCTAGCTGTTCTACCTTTGAACTAAAACACTGAAGCCAAATTGTGTGTAGGCCTACTTAGCCGTTAAGACATAACCGCGATCTTTGGCACGCGGCAGTACTTACTGGGTCAAAATGATTAGCCGACGTCCTTTGTCTCCCCGAAAACTCTTACAGTTATTACGTTACGTAATAGTGATTAAGCCTGCAGAAAGTGGGGTGTCATGATTATGCAACTTTTGACAGAAAACTATTGACCAGTTTGTTTATCAGATCGTCTTTTCCATTACTTCGTTATCATTATTCATTTATTTATTTGAACATTTATATTATTGCTCGTCCCATTCAATTAACTTTACATCACTACTCCATTTATATATGATAATTTAAAAACGAAATAACAACATAAGAAATACATTTGTAAGTGGTACAGAAACATGATGTCCAAATTTCAGTAGTTTAATTCCGCAAACATTTATAACATAATAAAAAGTAGAAAACGAGGGATGTGTGAATAGGTGAATATGCTTTTGCGTAGTAGTACTAGCAGAGTTGGAGTAAATTCCGGAATTGAATGGTAATTGAGCTCAATTCCTACTTCAATTACCTAAAGTCCCTAGCTCACTTTAAAGTGTATTGTCAGGCTAATGTTCCAGGACTAATGTGTAAGTTGTTAGCTTCAGCTGTGGGAAAAGAGTGAATGTATTTTTGATGAGGATCGAGTGATCACAGGCAGCACCGACGAATATGTCAAAGAATGATAAAGAAGGTACACAGTACTGTATTTACGGTATACGCTTACATAAGCTAACAAGTCAAATACAAGTGCAAAGCATCAACATTTAATTACATATTCCACCTCATAATAGGTTTTATTTGACTCGTAAATTTTATTTTTTATGTGTGGAACACAAACGGAGATAATGACAATAATAATCCATAAACTGTCGATCAAATCGATCTATGAAAATGCTAATATTCGACTTTATCAATTCATGTTGTGGACCAACCTAACATCACTATATAGAGTAAAATATTCCACCCTTCCTCACTTAGTGAGGTAATATATGTATCGTATGACATAATCCACTTAAAGCGACACAATCAGGCCAAGATCATCCTCTTTATTTTGGCTCCTTGGTATGCTTATAATATGTCAACATGTCCATAGACTAGAATTGCGTAAGTTTTTTTTAAAAAAATTGTGTTTTGCGCTTACCAGTTAAATGAGAAATAAGGATGTGATTTAATTTGGGGCAAGCATGTCCAGAATAGAAGGGTTTTCGGACAAACGTGCTACGTTGCTACAGAAACCCAAAATTTAAAAGACTTCCACAATTCTAGTCTATGGACATGTTTAAATATTATGGACATATTCAGAAGCGAAAATAAAAATATGGCAATTAGATTAGTTTCGGCCTGACTGTGTCGCTTTAATGGCGGCCGCAATGATATTTTGATGTATTTACCAGTGTCGGATCCAAGGGGGGGGGGGGTTAGGGGATTTGGGGATGCGGGGTGAACCCATCCCCTTTTTCAGAAAAAAAAATCATCACCTTATTTAGTGGTTTCCTTATGATTTGGTGATATACTGAGTGTGAAACAGAGCCCAATATGTCTTAGATTGCATGACAAAACGTTTGGACGTAAACAATATCCCCGGGGAGGACCCCTCGACCCTTTTACAGTAAAATAATTTTGTTGTCAAATTTTAACCCCCCCCCCTCACTGAAAAGCTAGATCCGCCTCTGTTTACACTTTCATCGCTATTCACGAATATTTGTTTCAAACCTGTTTTATCAACATGTTAAATCACAGTCATTTGCTAATATTTGGTTTCAAATTAAACAACTGTGAGATACCAATATTTTTTAACTTGAATTAGTAATATAAAAGTTTCTTAGAGCAGCTGCACCTGAAACATTATAGTACTTCAATAAATGTGGGTGCTCTAATGCATAGTGCTACAGGATTTCACTTATTATTTCAGGAGCCAAGTTTCAGAAGATGCTTATGGTTTGCCCCCAATGCACACAGTTTGTAATTTCGCGTGCAAATAAGGTTGGTGTATTGGGGACATTTTGAGACCTGATGTAATTTGAAGGTGATCTATCACCCCTTATATGGTATGAATAATTATGTCCTTATATGGGGTGATTCGCTATCATGTGACCCTCTCAGAGGGTCTCATGATAGTCACATATGGGGTGATTGGCTATTATGTGACCCTCTCAGAGGGTCACATGAAAGCCAATCACCCCATTTAAGGAAACACTTGAGCCCCATCTTGTGGCAACTTTGATCTATTTGTCACAAATAATTCATACTATTTAAGGGGTGATAGATCACCTTTAAAATCAGTAATTAGTTATAGCACATGTTAGGTCCTAGGGACCAATTGACCAAAATACAATATGAAAACATACCAGGCGTAGGGTTCTAATTAGATATATTCAACATGACATGACACCTAGCATGTAGCCTAGAGTTCCATGGTCATTTGATTAGCATGGGAGCGCCATTTACCACATTTGTCGGGATGAATGAACGCACAGACACAAACTTTCATTGTTTTAATACACAAACTTCATTCCAAGTGATCAGTTTCCCCAAAAAATTATTTTGTTTGATGAATACAATAAATAATATTACAACGCTTACGAGGCTTACAATACATTTGAATGCGTCATGTTGGAAAACATGAAAGTTAAAATATGTACTTAATTTTGTGTATGTGAAAATATTATTTATTTATTTATCTAATATATTATTCTTCGTTATCATATTGTTAGCGATACCATAACCCATTTGTGCATGTTGCACTGCCACTACATTGACCCTCACATTCATCTATTGACTGATGTCACTCACTTGTGGCCAGTTGGCCCCAATGCGTAACGCTAACCCTTATGCTGCCGAATTGTTTCGGACTATTTTTCAGTCATTTGAAGCTGGAATTGCTAACGCAATTTCCAGCTCCAAATGACGAAAAATAGTTATATCTATGGTAAAAGATACGTCTTCAAAATGTAATTATTAGAATAACTAAGCATCTGCCACAAAAAAATTCATCAATTCGAGTTGGATTAATTGTAGTTTCGAAATTTGCTGGAAAACGCATATATACGGTCTCGGCAGCATACGGGTTAATGTCTATGCAGAAACACACGTGTTTGTACCAATCAGGGATCTTCATTTCATTTTACCTTTGATATTTCCTGGCGTGGAATATCAGATGTTCTTCTGTGTCTTGATATCTGGTGTCAAGTCTCAGTATTGATAGGCTGATTTGTGGCAATTTGAG
Organism: Flabesymbios commensalis; assembly: GCA_964017125.1. NCBI lineage: Eukaryota > Metazoa > Annelida > Polychaeta > Terebellida > Flabelligeridae > Flabesymbios > Flabesymbios commensalis. The sequence continues at coordinate 5,252,530 of OZ024908.1, forward strand.
CCGTATCCATACCACCTTCCGCCTTAGCTCACGCAGCACAATATATATTGTCAAGCGAAACATTTGCATCAACTCATCATTTAAAAAAAAAATTATATGCATCAAACCAAAACGTTTTCGCTAAATACCACAAAATAAAACATATTTAATGTGTTGCGTTTCTTTTTGTGACTAGTTTTCTTAGTTAATCAAATACTTCTATTTGAAGGTGTCCATTTTTCATAAATAGAAATGTTTTCGTGATTTCAATATCTGAATAATTGGTACAGACAATTCAGCAGGACAAAAGTTACCTTTTAACCGCTGAAGACAACAATAGTCGTTTTTAATCCGTTTTTTCAGCTGAATAAATCTCAGTTATTGGGAACGAAGTGTCCGCTTAAACATCAATATTTGCAATTGTGTGCTTTCAAATTAAACAAATGTAAGTGATATTTTGCCACTTGAAGTTATTGGTCGCAGTAACGTGACACAGCTTCAAGTGGCTAAAAATTTAAATTACTTGATTAAATAGCGCTTAAAGGTTTAAGATTGTATTTACCTGATTTCTAATCAAAGCTACTTCACCCAAATTAATCGCAATGAATCTTATTACCAAAAGACATATTTTTCTTGTTTGTTTGTTCTTTTTGCTCACTATTACTGTTGTTACTAGTATGTGAAAACGGACTACATTGGAGCGAGATGTACATGTAAATGCCCAGGGCTTTGTTAGGATTTTGTTTGGATATCTTTAACCTATAATTACTGATTCGTCCATTGTTACACATCATGGATTTAAATACATTTCGTATGATTTTGGACATTATCAAGGCTGAATGCATCGCGAAAGATCAAAAGGCTCTGTACTCTCACAAAAAGGTCCGAACAGGGAGAATCTATATGTACCTGATGTACATTCAGAAGTTGAAATATATTTTGGAACGCCAAACGGAGTTGGACACATTTACCTTGTACCACTTTTTTACACCAGCAGCCTTTAACAATTACCTGAATTGTACTCGAATTTTCGAAATGCTAATTGTAAAATTATTAATTGCTGCAGTAGTAATTGCTTTTACCCTCATGCATTTCCATCTGAAGACAATTTGCTTACTGGATCCACCTATCGTGTGGGCTATTCAAGTTTATAGATATTTAACATTACACTATTTTCTTGTAATTAATTATCAGTGCAAAGAAAAACACTAAGCGAATGTAGTGTACATGTGTAAAAGGTCGAATGTAGCTTGAATATACATTATATATGAGCAATATTTTACACAACACTTGAGAGATCGATCGCAACCCTGTTTTAACAAGTAGGTATTTTTTCCTGGTACTTTATTATGCCAAAAAGGGATTTATCAATCCCCTTAGCGTGCTTATTTGTTACAAAAAGAAATGCAATTATGTGGAACAATATATAGTCCAACATAGGATTTGTTATATTACCATGATTACTCTATAGAATCATGAAATTAAAATACAATTCATTCATTATTGTATTTCAAAGTGATTCAAGTCAATAAATTTGAATAGGACCAACCTGACCCCCACAACATTTTAAATGGGTGCGAAAAAACGTACTTTTTTAACTTTGGCTATAGCGTTTTCCACCATATAAAATAAAAAAAGAACGATATTGGGGAATGACACAAAATCTGCTTATTATTATTGTACCTATTACGATTATGATAAGTATAACTTGACATCAGTTTGCATCGACATGGATCGTCATTTTGGTTTGACTGCACCAGATTATGTGGTATTCGGGTTGTTTCTCGTGATATCTCTAGTGATTGGGTTCATACCAGCTTACAGAGGACGCAACAACAAAAGCTTAGAGAGTTACCTTATGGCATGAATGCTGTACCAGTTGGTTTGTCATTATTTGTCACTATGTGTACCCCTGTACCTCTTCTCGGTGGTCATGTACCATATATGGCCACCATACGTGATCAGTATCAGTCATATCAGTAAATAAATATATGACTGGGTTTTAGATGGCATTCATTGATATTGAACAAATATAAAAACAAATGGCGTCTCTTGTAGATACATCCTATGTTGTTTCAGAATGTCCTCTAGTCACGTTTTTTCGTCTCTGTCCCAAATTATAATTTGTGAGGTCTTCTCGAGTGTCATGGAGAACTGACCTAAGCTGTTGGCTCCATAGTCTTAAGCACACGCACACATATGCCTCTTTCAAATCTATTATCTCTGCCCAATCTCTTTCCTGGGTGTGGTTGATTGCTATTGCTACTTTAAATCGTTTCTATATTAAGTTGTTGTTTATCTTGTACATCAAGTGGGTCAGTCAGCTAAAAGTTCACGGGTGACAAGTTATAATGTAGGCCTACTGCTTCCAGTCCAAAAGTCTAATAAGCTTTCGGATGGTTGCTTTTGGATGGTTATGCAGTTTATACGTATTTTAGCTACTTTAAGTATTACAATTTTTTTTCAGCAACTCGTTTGCAAGATACTGGTCTACTATGTTTTTAGATCACATAAGCATTTATATATATATACGCCGCTCCTACTGGTTACATGTGGGTTTTGCCAACTTAATATCTCGATCATCGTTGTGTTAGAACATTTTTTCTCATTATTTTAAAATAGCATTCTAGTTAGTGAAAAATGATTTTTTCCATGTTGATAGCAAAAATCTCCATAATAATAATGATAGCAGATAGGTGCACATATTTCAGCCTGTCATGTTACGCATATTTAACATAAATAAACCATCATCTTTTTGCATGCCATGTGTTTGTGATATTGAAATGCATCATGTACATAGCATCGACAATTTCTTCAGCTTTGAAATTGCTAACTCGATTTGGCACTCTTTTGCGTGCACAAATGTGGTAAGTCCCTTTATAGGCGGTTTTGGCAAAATTAGTTATTATATAACTAAATCAGAGTAAGTAAATAAATAATGAAATGAAATTAGTGTAGATAATGAAATTAATTGGGATTCCCTACGATAAAAAGTAAAAAAAAGTTATAAATATTTTACTAAGCTAAAAATACAAAGTCGCCTTTGGTACAAAATTGAAAAAAAACAGAGTTAGCATGTTTATGCATGGAACCCTTCATATATTGTTTTAATGACTGGACAGCGTCGAAGACAACGGACCAACATTAGATCAACATTGTATCAACGTCTTGTTTTACTGGGTATCTATCAAGCATGATAATATAAACACTTAAACCGCTAAAGTAAATTATTTAAATTTCCACCCACTTGAAGTTGTGTTTCGCTACCGCGACCCACAACTTCAAGTCGGTGAACATCCCGCATATTGGTTTAATAAAGCTTGATGTTTGAACGCTCATTTCGTTTATAATAGCAGTGATTTGATCAGCTAATTAAGCGAATTAAAAACGACTGTAGTCGCGCTTAGTGGCTTATTGGTTAAACTAGTGTTGGTTTAATGTTGGTTAACATCGAAGAATGTGGGCCAATGGTAAAACAACTTTACTTAGCCTTTCCGTCAGTCAGAAGTGGTAATTGTGCTCAGCAGCATTTCTGCTGTAGATAATTATATCATTAATTTAGACCGAATAACACCTACCAGTCAATGTACCACTGTTCATGTTGCGAGCATGACTCCAGCTATATCTAGAACTGAAGTTATGGCCTGATACCCCATTACGTTCGCATATTTTGATGGCGAACATTTTAAAAATGACCGCAAGCTAGTGTATTCGTTTTTTAAGACCACCCTCGTTGGGGGTTTTCTAAAAAAACGAATACACTACTAGAAAACAAGATAAATCTACCCAATAATAGTGTTTTAATGATTTTTTCACAATCTGCATTGTAAACTACATTTTTTAATGCACTTCTCGTAAAAAAAGAGTTAATCCGAAAACACCTTTTTAGACCTTTTTACAGCAAAGTTAATGTAGATTTTTAAAATTGTTTTTTATTTTCCGAGTTGATTACAAATATTTTTATGAATTTGCCTGAGAACACATATTAGGCCTACACATTTTTACAATACCTCAACCGGCTGGAGACGTTGACCTAATGTTGAATAAATGTTGGCCAGCGTTACCATAAAACATCTGAATTGTAATTCGACCACCCATCCACTTTCTGAGCGTTTAAAGCGCTAAACACGACTAGAGTTGTACTTAAGTTTTATCAGCTAGTTAAATCGCATTTATAAGGAATAAAATGAGCCTTTTATGATCTCGTTTGCCACATTGGATATCAAATTCGACAAATATGAACACTTTTTACCCACTTAATTTTATTAACCTAGTGGTTAGTGGTAAACTGTACAGTAGCCCTTATGATATTGATACCCACAATAGTTTGAAATAAGACTGTCGATTGGACAATAAAACATCAGAACCCTCCCGAGCTAGAGGTCAGCGTGAGCCCACCACAAATGCCCAATCTACGGCCAGGCTGGTGAGTACTCACTTGTATGAGGCTGACTAAAGGAGAGCTTTGTGATTGTGCATGTTGAATGAAGAATGCAAGCTGTCTATTTATCATTTTTATTTTTTCATTTATCAATAATCTATAATAACAGTTCACGTATGAAAAACATACTTAACTTAAGTGCGTCATTAATCAGTACTATTAGCTATTAATCAATCGAACACGTATGTTAGCAAATGTACTACACAATGTAACAATCAATATAAATAATCGTAAAAAATGATTCTCAAGAGTACAGACAAATTAGGATACTAAAGTAAACCCCTTATCAAATATTGTTATATAATAATTATATTATTAATCAGAATTTTTCTTGTTTCAAGACAATTCAAAATGATATTAGTGATTACAGTTATAAGTTATCAAGTATGATATTTCTTAATTATTCATGTTAACACCCACAGCGCGGGGATCGATTTTAGATGTCTGAATCGAACGTCTGTAGACGTCAGATTCTGACGACTAAAGTGTATCCTAGCACTGTAAGGGTAATAATATTTATAATGGCCGTGGACCCATAACACAGCTATTCAAATGAATCGTAAAGAGCTAACTAAGACAGTTATGATGATTCCAAATAAAAAATCTTTCGGTTGCGATGTTTTTTGACAAATTATTTCAGCGCTTTAAACGTTAAAAAATCTTTAGTTGGAAGTTAGCGAGAACATACTACACATAGTAAGTCCTTAGCGTCCTCATAAGGTGGACATGGTAGAGTCCCACAGAGATTCTGTGTTGGATACATTCGTGAAGCATCACCAGTACTAGAACTGCTGGCGCTGGTAGCTTCGGGATCTTCATCTAAACACGTGAACTCTGTGCGATAATGACCACCTTCCTGGGTTGAACGTTCTGTAGCAATAAACCCTACATATTCTGTTGTCCATCCGTCATCACATCGATTGGTTCCTGGCATCATCAATACCTGCCTACGGGTTATAGAGCACACTGCACATGGCACTTCATGATAGTGCACGCTACTCTCAGGTAGACGATATTCTGTCCCGTATATTTCTGATCTGTAATCACCTTTATCTGCGTCAGATGATCTGTATATAGGGTCACTTCGTAGACAAAGATAGTTACTGCCTCCTCCCATATTTCCTTTATGATTACCTCCCACAAAACCTGTTAAACACAAGAATTACATTTTTGATACAATAACGGTTATTGACAGTAGCGACACTGATGTAGTAAATTCAATTAACTGCCTAATAATGTGTTTACGTGATCGGGTTAGAGTGGACTAATTATCTTAGCTGTATACTTTGTCACACAATTGATTGTATGTGAGAATTACGACACCTGGTGTACATACTCTGTATCAATGCACACTAAGGCGTTCAAGCGTTCAATTTTGGCTGTGGTTTGCTCAGATCTGTTTTGCCGTCTTCTTATGTACACATCAAAAGGCAGGAATTTCAGGCATATTTAAGGCAAAAATTGAAAGAAAATATATAAAGCTTTAGAAGTTATTAAGATGGACATCATTGACGAAACAGTTTCTGGAACGAAACAGTTGTTTTCTCAAGAATTCAAAATGGCTTCAGAGGTAAAAAATAATTTAACATCTAATCGTATATAAAACCCTTTTTTACATTGATTTCTCATTGAAACCCATTCCGGTCATTTGTTTAATTGCAAAGTTCCCTTCGTATTTTTGTTTCCAAAAATCTAAAATGGCCATCAGAGCCATACTGAAATTGTAATATATGGATTACGTTTATTCCTTTGTAATACGTTTTTTCCACACATTTTTTCAATAGAAACTTATTTAAGCATCATGTTGTCATTTTAAAACTTCCTTCAAATGACCGTCATTGAGGATGATAATTGCAGAAAATTGGGTGATCTTTTTAGTATATTTAAAACTTCTGGTCGGAAATATATCGATAGTACAAACACATTAAGTACATATTTGACAGATTTGTTTTATTTTACAAACAACTATAGTCATGGATAACCTTTATATGTTGGTCAAGGATGATCGATGTTAAGGCATTTAATAATGGCTATCATATGGACCACTGACTGTCAAGAAGGTAATTCAATATAAGAGTATATTTAAAAATCATGTATATACACACTGTTTTATCTATAATAATATATATTTTTAATTAAGGCTCTGATACTTTTAAAACTAATACTAACAGCCCCTGATATCAATCAATCAATGAATCAATACCACTTCTATTGCGCACGGAACACGGACAGAAGCACAAATACAAAATCGTGTGATAATTCAGGCCAAAACAGGTTTGTCAACAGGACTCTTGGCCCCATAGGAGCTAGGATGGGAAAGCAAGATCAGATAGATAAGATTAAAGTAATTCCTGAAATGATAAAATTCAATAATAGTGGGGCGGTTAGTGACCTAATTGTTCAAATTGTCACAAAAGCAACTGATTTAGCACAATTTAAGAAATGTGTACACGTGATCAGGCGGTGCTGACGGTGCCTAATTTGACATTTTTTATAGCCGATTCATAGAATAAAGGTACATATTTGACAGAGGTTGATCAATTTCAGGTTGCTGACTGGATGGTTGACTGCCCAAGAGATGTTGTCCTTGTTGTGTAATTGTTGTTTATCAACTAATTTCTCTACCTTTTTAGACAAGTTCTGCTCTTTCTGAGCGAACTCTTCTGATAAGGTATGATCTGCTTTAACTGGATCATTTAAATATGAAACAGGAAGATTATCATAGGATAATGCTGATGGAGGATCCTCAATATAGTCAGAAGAAAAAGGCAAAATAGATTTTTTTTATCTGGGATGTAACGATTACTATAAACACAATTATCAGGTATGGCATGGGTGTATCTCTAGTTAGAAATTGAGCAACGGATATACAATTTCCATGAAATGCATCTTCAGCCTGACAACGTGAAGGATTGTGATAATAGTCTTTTTTTCAACTTGCACTGTTAATTCCTCCTTCGATGTTAATTCCCAGCTCTGTTAAAGGAGACATGTATAGTTTCACCAACTCAGATAACTTAAACACGGGAACTAAATTGTCATTTCTCTCACTTTCAATGAATTATACTATCATATAAGACTATGACGATTATAAAAGGTGGACAGGCAATTTGTATGATATGACGCATGCACAGCCACCGTGTCCCCTGAGAGTCTTTTAAATCAGTGGCACATTGTTTTTAATTTTTTTTATTTAAGAGGAAAGTTTGTGCAAAGTGAAGTGAGAACCCCCTACCTGCAGGTTCATCACAGAAAAAAACACAAGCTGTGTTGATGTGTCGTAGCACACGTTTGTCTAGTTTTGATGGGAAAATTACTGTCATCTACTAGCTTTTTTCAGCTTGTTCACTTCACGAAAGCACGAAGCATGCCAAACAGCTGAATGACAAATTAAAGTTTCGCTATGCCTTGGCCACAATTCAAACGCTGTATCTTTATGTCCATTAGCATTGATCCTAATACATACTTCATTGTTTACCTCCATCAAAGAGGTAATATTTTTGGTCGCGTTGGTTTGTTTGTTTGTTTGTCTGTTTGTTTGTCAGTCTGCCTGTCCGTAAGCAAGACTTACATATTGTTTAAACATGTGTCAAAAACGCCTTACAGAACATACATCAATTCATCTACATTGCAAACGATAACAGATGGTCACACTTTAATACAAATGCGAGTTGAATCATACATTCATAGGTTTAATAAATCATCATCGTACCATCAAATGCTTCGAAATTCTACAACTGCATAGTTTTTTTTATACATTTAACATTCAGCAATTCGGGTAAAATTTGGTAATCACCAAACACAGTATTGAACAGTCGCCATTATGCTGCTTCTGTACACTAACTTAGTATTTGCTTAGTTTACTTTTTTATGTTTCTTTGTATAAACTGACCTGAATATATGAGTTCAGCGCCAAGGGGACAAGACTGTCGGCCCCATCGTGTGTAGATGGCTGCACCAGAATCTGTCAAATATTAAGTATAATAAACATGATAAACAATCAAACCAAATATTACAAATTTATGGAGACAAACGTCGAGAAAATACCTTATATTTTCAATAGTGTTTTAATAGAAGCAAAATTGCATGCAGCTGTATGTCTTATTCAACCACTGGCCAGATGAAATTCATATCCAGTATCTGTAATTTGCGAGTTCATATGAGAACTGGATGAGCCACTGATTAATTAACTGAATGTTTTTGAGGATTAACATATTGTTGTGAAATAGTGACTCTGATTTACTTGATTAACAATAAAATAACGTGATATGTCTCATATAAAAAAAGTTTTATTTTATTTCACGATATCACATAGTTGTATATGCCTGGAAACAAATTACTATTACAGTTTTAATTTAAATAATTATTTACTAAGTAAGAAAACAACAATGATTATGCACACTATCTGGCATAGTGTATAATATACTTCGTATGCATTAGTGTATATTTTCATCTAACACTATATATGCAATAACTTTGAAAAATGTGATCTACAACATTAAAACAATACTTTCTAGTAAACTGTGTAATGATGTATTGCGATTTTTGACAATTTTCATATAGCTGCTTTGCTACGAATCAGCCTTCCAGAAAACACAAGACATCAACACAAAGTTTGTGTAATGTTGGTCCACTGTCTGCGATGCTGGCCCACAGTTTGTCCAATGCCTAATGTTTTATGATTAGACCGAATACCAGGCCAACCTATAGATTGTTGTCCTGTAAAATCCATATTGCAGATATTGGACCAAAATTACGCCAACATGGTGAAGCGTAATAATATCAAATAAACATTGTGTGAGGTGCAATAACTACATTTTATTCCTTATTATCAACAACGTTTTTTGGTATAGATACATCATTATAATTTCATATAGGCTATACATACATGAATCTTGTCCACTTGTTATGTTGACCACAGCTATCAACAGCAACGTAAGCACCACCTGGAAGATACACATTGTCTTGTTCTCGTTTTAAAATCTCAAAGAAAAGTAAAAATGGTGTGTGTTTTAGTTTTCGAGACCGTCTTATTTATATTCCTAGGTTATCATTTGAAGGTTCTAAGTCAAACGTGTGATAAGAAGACACATGGTAACAACGTCTGTGTTCACATAACCTTGTGCGTTTGTGCGTACTACACAATACCAGCACCCCCCCCCCCTTCGAGAGCTGTACAAATTGTATAGTATAACATACATGTGCACAGTGCATAATGTTTGTTAGACCAATGCGTTAGTTGTTGGCTCAACACTGAGTCTTAATACAATCTACATGTCGGTTGCCATGAATCTGCATAGGTTTGTCTGTCTGTCTGTCTCTCTGTCGGTCTGCCTGTCTGCCTGTCCGTCCGTCCGTCCGTCCGTCCGTCCGTCCGTCCGTCCGTCCGTCCGTCCGTCTGTCCGTCCGTCCGTCCGTCCGTCCGTCCATCCGTCCGTCCGTCCGTCCGTCCGTCCGTCTGTCTGTCTGTCCGTCCGTCCGTCCGTCTGTCTGTCTGTCTGTCTGTCTGTCTGTCTGTCTGTCTGTCTGTCTGTCTGTCTGTCTGTCTGTCTGTCTGTCTGTCTGTCTGTCTGTCTGTCTGTCTGTCTGTCTGTCTGTCTGTCTGTCTGTCTGTCTGTCTGTCTGTCTATCTGTCTGTCTGTCTGTCTGTTTTTACTTCAAGAATAGTCAGATCCATCCGACATAGTCCTGAATTATCTTGACCCTTAATACTAATGTTGCAGTTCATTTGATGATGAATGATTGTCCAAAATAAAATCTAATTTTAAGCTTATCATTTAGTAATTCCTCGATGAAGATTTAAAATTATGCAAGTCATTTCGTAACTACCCTGAACATTTTGTAAAAAATATTGTACACAGTTTGAACATGAGACCATTTGACATGGAGTAAATGGCTAATTATGACGCCTTGCTAACCTATTAGCTTCGTCTTGCTTCATTTTCCTAATAAAGAGCAAGATACACTAATAAAACGCGAAAGCGAGCATGCACACCAACATGATCAGATACAAAATTAATTTTCCAAAAAACAACGCGAAGGCGAACGCGAACGCGAACGCGAAAAGTCTCAACCAGTTTTTTCGCGTTCATGCATTGCATCCGAATATTTCATGAGAACAGCTTGATAATCGAGTCTTCAGCGAAATTACAGGTTTTATTTTGGACAATTGATTACCTAGGTCCCAATTTCAGCGGGTCCAAGCCTATGCTTGATGTGTAAGCCCAACATGGCCACAACGTTGATGGCTACGACGAGTTTATCCATCTGCATCAGCCAAAACTTTGGTGTAGTATTTGTCAGTATCCTGAATTTCCGAAAACACATATTTCAAACAAGTAGATCATGCTTCTATCATATCCGTGACCTGCGTCGAATTCGAAAGAGTCTGTCCTCAACTCTTGTCAGACAAATTGCAGTGTAACTGGTCAGTAGCAAGTTAGATTATTTTAACTCGCTCTTGCACAACATGCTTGAAAAAGGATATTGTTAGATTACAACGCGTTCGGAACTGACTTGCTAGAGTCGCAACCGATATACCCTAGGTTTTAGTCGTTCAGTTCCTATTCTAGAACAATTGCATTGGCTTCCTGTCAAGTTTCGCTTTCATATTAAAATATACACAGTAACTTTCCGAACCCTAAATGACAACCAACCTGCATATCTGGCTGACTTACTTGTTTGGCCATAATGCTCAAATATTTACGCTCCATAAATTCAAGTAAATTTGTTGTCCCCTTATAAAAACCAAGACTGGGTCAATAGCTTTTTCTATAGCTGCCCCAGCCTTATGGAACGCTCCGCCTATGCCCAAATATATGTCCAAACAATTGTAAAATTCCGGAAATTACTTATCAAAATCTCACCTAATTGACGTGCCTTAAGACACTCAAATTCAGAAGTAGAATCCAGCTTCTTCACAATAACATTTTAAGGGACCAATCCAATTTATCTATGGGAAATCAAACATTTCTTTATTTATGTAGCATATATATACATACAGAAGTCGATTGCATATAACACCAAGGACTTATTAAATTAATGACTATTTATTCAGGTCTACATGAAATTACATTACAAACAATTATAATTATTTCTGAATTATAGGCAATTACATTAAAATTTGGAAATATATTATCAATTACGATTTTAATCGGAACGGTCGTGGTATAATTCATTAAAGATTGCAGCAAAAAAAAAATATTATACACCTAAATTTCTTGGACATATTTTCGATCAAAGTTTTTTAGTAGATATCTGAACAATTACCATTGAGCAATATAGGCTTATGTTTGATGAATCGTGTATCAGCACAATCTATTACCATTCACATGCGATATACTTGCATTTTTTATTCCTGTTACTGAATTCTGTCAATACTTAATTTAACCAATCATTTTGCTTATTCGTAAATTAAATAGGATAAATCAAAATTTCTGAGAATTATTTCCACTTGCGGCTATTAAATCAGAAATATGTTATATCCCAGCCATACATACACCACGCCCTACGTGACAAAATGAGAGCAGTGCGTCGAGCGTCCATGAATTTTGTCGGGTAAAGAAAATCGATAGCGGAATTTATGATGCATATGGATAGTTTCACAGTCAGAGTACATGAAAGTGTCTCATTTTACTAAAAATATGTAGTTCTTTGATTGCTTTCTTTTTCTTGTTTTCGGTTAGCTCTGGCTACGACGCAGCCAGAGCTGAGCTGTGCTGGTGTCAGAAGGGAAATATTAACGGTACACATGCCGTGTTATGCTAATAGGATTTGCAAATCCAGGAAACACTACATTTAGTGTAAAACAGGTATTTTTTGCTGAATTTGAAATATCTTTATATAGACTCTGACGCCACTACAACCCAAAAGTGCACATCTTGATATCTATTCGCCAGGTGGCTCTTAAGTGTGAAACACAACGCGATCGCAAAAATTATCAAATACACCAAAAGTATATTGTGGGGAGAGCTCGACCTCAGACCCCCTAGGCTTTAAATTCGAATCCTGTGTCTGGAGGGCAGTATCATCTCCCCATCCTCAGGAGGCTCCCACGGCCAAATTTAGCCTATATGTGCAAAATGTGGCCTAAGGCCCCATTCATTTTATTGCATTTTTGCCAACGTGAGCGCGAACATTATCAAATACACCACTAGTACCTCAACATTGCCAAAACATACCAACGCGAACGCGAACAATTTAAAACTGGTTTGACTTTTTTTCACGTATGCGCCGATATTTTCTACATGGAAAATGCAAGAACATAAACATCGCATTTCACGTCTGTTGGTGTGATGTCTGCGGTTGCGTTTTGCTCTGTTTTGCGCTTTATCATTATCACTTGCTCATGTCAGGCAATGACATGACAATTCTCACACGATTTAAAATACACCTGTAGCGTCATTCTAATATATCATGGTTCAGCTATACTGACATTGAAATTGAGGTTTTCTATGTCAAATCTTGGAGCACATGCACATATTCTGTGTATTTTACGTCGAAAAAAGAACTCAATTACAAAATATTCGTAGATCCGAATATACTCGGCGCCTCGTATATTCTGATCTACGAATTTATCTAATTTGCTTTCTTTCTCCTTGATATAGAGGTTCCGCTGGGAAAAATAACCTTCAAAAACTCACACCCCTTTGGACACTTCCCTGATGGAGAGAATAAATGGTGAAATAAAACGTGAATAATAGATCTCCGCCCTTCATGTAACCTTTTTAACCCTGGTGATGGAGCGAAGCATCATTTTTGCGTCCCGGGAAACTGTCTGATTCCACCTGAGACTTCATCACACTGACTTCAACGACTTCACCCCTGTCAGTCTTTAGACGTCCAAATCTGACGTACAAAGTCGATCCCCGCGCTCAAAGAACTTAAATATTTATAATGGCCGTAGATCCATAACCTAGGTATTCAAATGATGCGGAAAGAGCTAACGAAGACATTTATGATGATTTCAAATTGAAAAAAAAACATTTAAGAGATTAGTGATGATGTAGTGACTTGAAACGTAAATACTCAGAGAACTAAGGTTGCCACATTATTCCCCCAGACGTTGATATCATTACCTTAGAGGTCAAGCCTTATAGAGGTTAGGTATTGGTATTATCGCCCATTTGCAGTTCAGCTGGGAGCTATAACCTTGAATAAATCACACCCGATTTGACAGCGTCCTGAACTCGGTGTGACGAGTCTGCCCAATTGCTTCGCTGTAGATGTCATCAGACTAACCATCCAGATGAAGAGAATAAATGTGGAAATAAAACGCGAATAATAGACCTCCACCCTTTAAGCCCTCATGTTGCCTCATAGCAGCATTGTGCAACCCTGAAAACTAAATAAATGTCCTAAACCGAATGATTTCAGAACGATAATTTTGGAAAAGTGTTCTCGCAATATATGACAATTTACTTTAATTTGCCATCCACCACAAGTCAGCTTCATCCACTACAAGTTGAGAATTGCGACAGCAATTCGCGGCTTGTAGTGGATGAAGATGACAATGGTAGACTCATGGTTGAAGGGGTCAAATAAATCAGGCCCCATTTGGCACTTTTCTGATGGAGGGAATAAATGGTGAAATAAAACGTGATTAATGTCGACCTTTCAGCTCGGTATTTCATTTCCCTGGAGATTCGTTTCTCAGGCGTCTCTGCTCAATGGAGGATCAATAATATATGGCGCTATATCAGGCGTGAACCTTGATGATGGAAGAAATGGTTAAACAACCTAAAGTTAATTATTTTCTGCCTTAAGAGCTTGCTATGGACAAGGCCAGTGATAGAGTGAGCCCGTCACATGACGAAATCGGCCAATCAGCGCCGTTATTCAATTGATATCCCTTACAGCGCGGGGACCGACCTGAGACGTCATAATCTTAGGTCTAGATGACATCTCAGGCCAGTCCCAACACTGAACGAATTAAACAAATAAATTGGCCGTAGGTTTTTAATGAAGTGATAGCTAAATGAAAAGCTAACTACAAGTGTAAGATATTCGTGATGAATAAATGGTGCAATAAAATAATGAATCTTACAGCTCGTAATCTCATTTCTGCAGTGATTCGTTTCCCATAATAGACGGCCCTATATAACAGGTGTGGAAATTGATGATGGAAGAAAGGGATATATATCCCGTCATTGAATACTTTGCATACTATTTATTAGTAATGATGCAATGCAAAATTAGGATGTTTTCAGCTAGTGTCATAATTATATGCTGCGCTTAAGCATCTTATATAAAGAATATTATTATTAAGGTGAAACTATATGTGAGCAACAGATACACGGAATCTAAATATGAATTCATTCTGGCACTAATTCCACCGAAATCTTGACAATTTGCTCACCACGAGTTTATGGTGGTAGATATAAGTAACAGGAAAAAAATTTAATATAATGGCGCGACATCCCCAAATTAAACTTGGTACACTGAATCTAGAACCAAAATGTGTCATCTATTTATCCATTAAAGCCACCAAACAAGAAGCAACAGCTTCATATTTGAACAGATGGCGTGAATGATAGCAGAATCAATCAGTCAGTATATTATATCTAGACCAATCACAGAAAAGCTGGTATCGCTTATTTAGCTTATCTAGTTGATCTCTGCAGTAATGGAGAGAGTAATGACACTCAGCATGGGATTATGACTGCCTCTGTGACCCCCCCCCCTGGACATTAACTCACAAAGCGCTAAGTTATCTAATTTTATTTTTCACCCGCTACCGCGACCCACAACTTTCAAGTTGGTAACAATTATACATATGTGTTTCATTTGAGACAAAACATTTGCAAATCTTGATGTCTAAGCAAACATTTCATTCCCAAATAACTGGGCTCCATTACATTATATCTCTGACGTCAGCGAGCGACACGAAAGGCTGTGCATTTCCTGTTTTTAGGATTCATTCATTCATGCATTCATTCATTCATTCATTCATTCATTCATTCATTCATGCATTCTTTACTAACAAGATGTGTGTGAGATTGAGCTGCTTGACTATCATGCTATTGATGAGCAAAGGTTCTATTGATAATTACTCCAGGCAGTAAAGTCTCAGCAGATGATTAAAGAACTTCACAAGTCTCTCATGTATTCAGGTGCTAGATATCTATATCTAACAAAGCACGATGTGAACCTCAATAAACTGAATAGCATTCACGTTGTTCAAAGACTTAGATGATTATAATAATAATAATAAAGTCCTTATTTACCGAGGGTACAGGTATATACAACAACGTACAAAATCAATAAAAATTAAAAACATACATGCATGTATGTACCAACCCACTGAGCATAGCTCATCCGCCGTGGGGCCCTCATACATAAACATTGAAAAACATACATCAATATATACATCTATTTAAATAATATAATAATATCTACATAACTCATATGATTAATTTATTTATGTAATATAAAATATTAATAATAGCATATATTTAAATTCGTGTACATGGTAAATCTGACAATCTATTTGGCAGCAACATATAATTTTACAAACATCTACATGAGAAGTGATCATTTAAAGTAAAACAATTTACATGATTGATGTGTAACATGTAAATAATTAACAAAAATAAAATATACTTGGACATTTTTTATATTGAGGTATATTTATATGACTCATAATAGTACTTAACCTCATAATATCACTTAGCTATAAAATATATTGGACTTATCAAGCAGTCCAATCAAGCAGGCCCATCTTAGTGAGTTGCATGTGTTTAATATACATGAAATAAACAAATGAAGACAGCTATATGTGATACAAAAACTGTCATATATACATTTCAGGTTTTTGCACTGCCATCAAATAGGTAAATGTTTGTTGTGACCGAATAATAAAAAAAAATCCCTCATTGAAACAAATATTTGGTCACGTGAAGCGACGCATGGCTCATGTTAATATTTCGTTTGTTTGGCACATAGTTATTATCATAATTACTACGTTGTTTATAGTGAGTGGGTGATAATTGTATAGTTTCTACATATTTCTGGCAATATCGCGACAGGAAAAATCTCAAAGTGAGGATAAAACCCTGCCGTAAGAGAGCACGCAGCGCGCGGCCCTGAGTGAAACTCACCTCGATTCACTGGTTTCAGCCTTGACCCGACGAGGCCGCCATTAACGTGATCGCCTAGTCACATCGCAAAGGGGGGAGACAAGAATATTTCTCTGAAAATCCACGCCTCTCTCCCTCTCTATGCCTTGATGTTCATCCAGTCATTCTTATGTTGGGTTTCCACACAACGACCAAACAGATACATGCTCTATGCAGGCAAAGAAAACACAAATCAAGCCAGCAAACACGACATTGGTCAATGCTGGTTTGATGTTAGGCCAGCGTCGAAGATGGTGCCCCATATCAAACCAACATTGGGCCAATATTTTTTTTTTATGGGAAATTCCATCACCGAAGCAAATGTTTGAACACGGCAAAAACTGCATGGAGGGAGTCAATATTTTAGTTTGGCTCAATCATTAGCTTATTTACTATGTGGCGAACGTAGCTTTCCATATATTGTGGCAATATCTCGCTTGCAAAAATCCTAAAATCGGAACAAAATACCATGCTGGTCTATATAACGTTATACGTGGTGTGATATATAATAGACATCACCGCAAACTACAGAAAATCACAACAGATTTTCATGAAATTAACAAACGTTATTATCCAGGGTAATCCTGCGTATAAAGTTAAGCTGATGTATTTGGAGAGGGGCGTCGTAATAGTACATTTATCTATCAAATGGTATATGGTCTCACCACCCCAAATAAGCCGAAATCACGGCAGGTGTATACTAATGATGGAATCATCACACAAAATATTTTAAATGCGGCTGTTTCAACCTCTGTTGAATTAAAAACAAATACAAAGAAGTTATATTTCTGCGAATATTTGATAAGTACACAATGTCTCCCTCATCCCGGATACCAGATATAACTGTTTCCTGATAATCTGACAGGGATACAGTGGGTTAAAAGGATGTGTGTCTGGTCTGTGAAAGAGGGTATGATTTTAAGCGTAATTTGAACTATAGTGACCTTTTTGCACACTAGGGGGCCTAGCTCAAAATCTGTCTGGGTAGCAACCCCTTATCGAAGCTGTTTTTGAAAATGCACAGTCAAGGCTTCATTATGATATGCGGCACTAGATAGGGGGGGGGGGGGGGCAAAAAGAAGTAAAATCGGCCCGTGGAATTGAGGCATTTTACATGTATTTCAATGGGAATGGCATTTGAGGTGGTGAGACCCTAACTTTTGAAATACTTTCCAAAATGGTAAGAGCTTTAGTGATTATGCTGGAAAAGTCATGACAATTTGTTGCGAATTGATATACCCAAAATAATTTTAAAAATGGTAAGAGCTTTTGAGATTATGCTGGAAAAAGTCATGACACTTTTTTAAGATATGAATCACAATCTTGCGTCACAGGTCAGCCTGGCTTAGAGTTTAGCCACATAAGGCGTGGAAGCCATGTCAGTATATATATATATAACAAAAACAACCAGAAACACATCTGTATTCAGTTGTGGCTACCCGAACCAAATTAATTTCTTTTGAGTACCATATTATTCCTTGACAGATTTTATTCATTTTGAGCTGACATTGCCAACGTAATTGTCAACTTTAAATGAAAATATTTTATACATATTTTATACTAGCTCCTGCAAAATAGATACAATTGGTGTTATATTCGATTGCAAATCGACTGCAAATTGGATATATTTTAGAAAAAAAAATCCTTTGACACAAACAGCCAGAAATTGCATAATCCAATTAATATATGCGTCGCTTGCATTGAACGGTTTAATCCTGATTGCACCGAATTAGGCACTGCTTATGACTGATTGACCCTGTCATGCAGACTGAAGGGCCTTGAACCAGCATTAGAACAAGGCTGGTTGTTGGTCCGCTGGTGGTGCGACTTGATAGGCTGGAGTTGTTATTTGTTGCTCGGACGCAAAGCGAGGATTGTTCGTGCTCGGAGTTGCCGGCTTAGAGTTATTAGCGGGCAGGACAGAATAACACAAGGCGCTCAAAATAAACTGCTTTAATTCTGGCCTACCTTCTGCAAAGCTGCGCCAACATTGAACATTGGTTTTACGTATTATTTTTACATTGGTTTTACATATTGTATTTTGCGGGACACTATCAGGACGTCAGCAGATTTTGCCAATGATCCGATTATTCATTTCTCATCGCCATCTCCCGCAAGCCATTCTCTCTCTACTCTTGTTCCACGTACTCTAATGGGCACGTATATTACGTTTGTCAATTCAATTTATTTGGTGACATTATACAGATACATGCAATAAACAAGTTATGCACATGAAATATTTGTGCGATACATTCACGTAATAAACAATGTGATAAATAAAATGCAATAAACATAAACTATTAAACAAATAAACATAGATCAGAGATGCTGGACAGGTTTCAGTGAAGCCTCTACAAGTAGATCCCACCCAATACATGTTATACAAAATACATCAGCAATATGTGATTTCCCACCAGCTCTCACAATTTAACTTTACAAAGACAATTATTACATATCCACTATTACATAGTGGGCATAAAATGCCGAATCAGTGTGCGACTGATTGTGTGAAAAATATTGTTTATGTAATAATTACGAATCTCTCCATCTAACGCGAGAAAGCATTTATAGATTTATCCCGTAATCATCTGTGCCTATTTATCATTTTATGCATCACATATTATGAATGAAATGTGTCACTGGGACACGAAAGCTGGAAATATTATACTTGTGAATGAAATGAGAGTCACTAGCTGAGAGTGGTAGGATGGCTAACCACAGAGCACTGTGTAGCCTGTTCCATCCAGTGTAGGCTAAACCTTAAAGTGCTGAGCTATTCGTACATAAACCATGGCGACAAAATGGTGTTCTCATTTTGAAAACAAAAATAAACATCTTTGTTACCTCTTTGCGCTTCATTTGAATACTTATGGTCTGGGTCTAGTGACTACGACCATATAAATATTGTAATCTTACAATCAAGATGTGCTGCAGAATAGCACAAGGTAAAAGAAAAAAGGCCAAAAAGGTTGACAAAAATAGCCCAGACACCAGAGAGGAAAATAGGAGAGAAGCACTGGTGATTATTGAAGATTAGCCACAACCATAAAAGAGGATACATAGAGCGAGGTGTTCTCTTTGATGTGTTTGATATACATGATAATTAACCCTAACAGGGCAGGGACCAACTTTAGACGTCAGAATATGGCGTCTATAGACGTCACCCAGTAAGCACGGTAAACTGTCCCAATGTTGTTTCAGTGCTGGGCCATCGTCTGCGACTCTGGCCCAACACTGAAACAACATTGAGTCAGTTTATCGTGTTAGCTGGGCAGATTGATTCCCGCGCTTAAAGGGTTAATCATGGAGAAGAAACGCGTGAAACTGATCTTAGCTAATATAATTCAGATTGTATAATATTCTCAAACTGAAGCTCTGTTTGTCGGCAAACCTGTCTGCTGTCAAACACAACACATTGAACCAATACTGGACCAACGTTGGTCCACCATCTTCGACGCGTGCTGGAAATTATTCCAGCATTAGTTTTGCGGACTATGCTGTAAACTTGGTAATAATGATCACGTTACCTTCATCAAATAATCCATAATAGGTCGGGCGTGTAAGAGATCTCATATGGCGACGGCTGGTGTAGTGATTAACACGAATGCCGTGTGTAGCAAATCGTATTCACCATTCTATTTCTGACGTCATGCCACGTTAAGGTTTTTTGTGCTGAAATTTCCATCTCCCAGCAACGCGAAGCACTAGTTGAATATTGCAGTAATTATACTGGGTACAAATAGTTTTCTAAAATGACAGTTTCGTGCAGATAAATCAAATAACACAGATTACAGATGACAGTTATCCTCCGTTATCATGAGCCACTTATACATTATTCTTAAATTTATTGAAGGTTTTTTGTCATTTGGCCAAACGTAGATACCCGATATGTGGAACTTTTTGTTCTCCCTATATGTACAATTTCTTTTTATATTGAGTGTACCACCTCACCCCATCCAGCAGTTTCAGATACAGATATTTCTCCCTGCCGTTCTGTTATTTGTCCTTCCATTATTATGGTGGTTTTCACACAGCCAGCAAACTAAGGAAATAGAAGTATCTAGTGGCCAAAGAAACCGTAAGTATGAGCTCCATCACTGAAGCAAATATTTGATCACAGGAAGCGACGCTTGGTACAGAGCCATTGCCATAATTAGTGTGTGGTTTACCACTTTCAGTGTGGGGATCGTCTGTAGACGTCAGATTCTGATGTATGAAGACGATGATGAGTGTCAGAATCTGACATCAATATACGTCAGATTCTGTCTGTCCCCGCACTGAAAGAATTAACATATATTAATGATCGAAGCCCCATAACATAGGTATTGAAATGAATCGGAAAGAGCAAACTTTTATGATGATTTTAAACTGAAAAAAACCTCTTTGGTCTCCATGGTTTATACAAACATATTTCAGCGTGTTAAGGGTAAAAAATATTGTTTTCATGGCCACGCGTTGTGTTCGGATCCTATCGGGAAGTAAACAGATTCTGTGTCTGATCCAGTTCTTCCTTTCTCAGTATTTCCTCCCTCAAGCCATTCTGTATCAACTTGTCACTTACCTGTGGGCACGTACATTATTAGCAAACACGACACATTTACGCAATGCTGGTTTAATGTTGGCTCATCCTCTGCTAAGCTGGCCCAACATTAAACCAGCCTTTCTTCAATTTTTCGTGTTTGCTGAATTATTAGTTCTTTGTTACCTTCAGGAAACAATGTGTAAATAATGAATGAGAAAACAAAAGGGAGGAAATAAAAAAAAAATCACTCGTCACCTACAGGAAAATTAATATCAGTTGTATGACACAAATTCATGATTCTGTATTATTTGATGCTACACCACAATACGAACTACAACTAACAATACAATTATTTTTTTCCAGCTTAAACTTCACAATGCAATTTCTTTTTAGCTGATAGTGGTGGGATGGCTAACCCTATACAGAGCACTGTATATATTTGTTAAAGAGGCGAATAAATGATTCTGAGTTCTGAGTTCTGAGTTCTGTGCCTATTCCATCCAGTGTAGGTTAAACCTTAAAGCGCTGAACTATTCTTATATAAGCCATCGCGACAAAATGTTTTTCTCATTTTAAAAACAAAAATAAATGTCTTTGTTAGCTCTTTGCGCTTCATTTGAATACTTATGGTCTTGGTCTACGACCATATAAATAATGTAGTATTTCAATCGAGATGTGCTGCTGTCGAGCACAAGATAAAAGAAAAAGAGGCCAAAAAGGTTGACAAACATAGCCCAGACACGAGAGAGGAAAATAGGAGAGAAGCACTGGTGATTATTGAAGATTAGCCACAACCATAAAAGAGGATACATAGAGCGAGGTGTTCTCTTTGATGTGTTTGATATACATGATAATTAACCCTAACAGGGCAGGGACCGACTTAAGACGTCAGAATATGACGTCTATAGACGTCATATTTGGCTGCGACGCTGGCCCAACACTGAAACAACATTGGGTCAGTTTATCGTGTTTGCTGGACAGATTCTGACGTCTAAAATTTATTCCCACGCTAATAGGGTTAATCATGGAGAAGAAACGCGTGAAACAGATGTTAGGGGCTAAATCAGATTTTATCCTATCCTCAGACTGAAGTACTGTTTGTCGGCAAACCTGTCTGATGTCAAACACAACACATTGAATCAATACACCGACGTTGGCCCACCGTCTTCAACGCACGTTGAAAATTATTCCGGCATTGGCTTTGCAGACTATTATGTAAACTTGGTAATAATGATCACGTTACCTACATCAAATAATCCATATTAGGACGGGCGTGTAAGAGATCTCACATGGCGATGGCTGGTGTGGTGATTAACATGAATGCCGTGTGTAGCAAATCTTATTCAGCATGCTATTCCTGACGTCATGCCACGTTAATGTTTTTTGTCCTGAAATTTCCATCTCCCAGCAACGCGAAGCACTAGTTGAATATTGCAGTAACTATACTGGGTACAAATAATTTTCTAAAATGACAGTTTCGTGCAGATAAATCAAATAACACAGATTACAGATGACAGTTATCCTCCGCCATCATGAGCTACTTATACATTATTCTTAAATTTATTGAAGGTTTTTTGTCATTTGGCCAAACGTAGATAGCCGATATGTGGAACTTTTTTTTCTTCCTATATGTACAAATTTTTTTTATATCGAGTGTACCACCTCACCCCATCCAGCAGTTTCGGATACAGATATTTCTTCCTGCCGTTCTGTTATTTGTCCATCCATTATTATGGTGGTTTTCACACAGTCATCAAATTAGGGAAATAGAAGTATCTAGTGGCCAAAGAAACCGTAAGTATGAGCTCCATCACTGAAGCAAATATTTGATCACAGGAAGCGACGCTTGGTACAGAGCCATGTTTGCTGGGCAGATTCGTTTTGATTGATTCCCGCGCTGAAAGGGTTAATCATGGAGAAGAAACGCGTGAAACTGATCTTAGCTAATATAATTCAGGTTGTATTCTATCCTCAGACTGGAGCTCTGTTTATCGGCAAACCTGTCTGCTGTCAAACACAACACAATGAACCAATACACCGACGTTGGTCCACCGTCTTCGACGCGTGCTGAAAATTATTCCAGCATTGGTTTTGCGGACTATGATGTAATCTTGGTAATAATGATCACGTTACCTACATCAAATAATCCATATCAGGTCGGGCGTGTAAGAGATCTCCTATGGCGGCGACTGGTGCTGTGATTAACACGAATGTCGTGTGTAGCAAATCTTATGCTATTTCTGACATCATGCCACGTTAAGGTTTTTTGTGCTGAAATGTTCATCTCCCAGCAACGCGAAGCACCAGTTGAATATTGCAGTAATTATACTGGGTACAAATATTTTTCTAAAATAACAGCTCTTTGCAGATAAATAAAATAGCACAGATTCCAGATGACAGCTATCCTCCGCCATCATAAGCTACGTGTACATTATTCCTAAATGATAATAATATTTTAAATTGATTGAAGATTTTTTTGTCATTTGGCTAAACGTAGATACTTGATATGTGGAACTTTTTGTTCTTTCTATATGTACACATTCTTTTATATATAGAGTGTACCACCTCACCCCATCCAGCAGTACATACAGATACAGATATTTATCACTGTCGTCCGGCTATTTGTCCAGCCATTATTATGGCGGTTTTCACACAGCCATCAAATTAAGTAGATAGATGTATCTTGAGGCCGAAGAAACCGTAAATATGAGTTCCACTGAAGCAAATATTTGATCACAGGAAGCGACGCTCGAGTAAAGTCAATGGACTTGTTTGCTACAGAGCCATTGCCTTAATTAGTGTTTGGTTTAAAGTGATCGATAATGATTTATGTTTTACATATTGTGGCAATATGGCGACCAGAGAAATCACAAAGTGATGACTGTGATCTGCTGTCCGTAATATCCCTTTCACGATCATAATTGTCTGACATTTTTTTTATCATCTGATCAGTGTTTAAACATAAATATGTGTAAAGGTTTCTTCTCAACTTACACAAATATGAGTAGTTTTCACCCACTTGAAATTACACTACACCACACTATAGCACACTTCGGGCCTAGATTGAAATATTCTACGCCTATATGTGACCTATCTACACCTTGACACATTGAATCAGTGTTGTTTTAATGTTGGGCCATCGTCTACGATGCTGGGCCAGCCTTAGTAGAACATTGGTTCAATGTCTAGTGTTTGCTGTCGTTCTTTATAAGGTTCTTAACAGCGTAAAGTATACCACAGCCATCACCACAAACCAATTCGCGCCATGACATTTTTAACCGTATTGTTTACTATTGAAATCCCTGAAACTTCATAAAATAACATTACGTATTTTCAAAGGTATGAACTAATAATATGCAATCCTATTCTGAGTACAACAAATAATGGGTTTAGACAGTGGCACCATAATAATAGGCGTAACAATGACTACACGCTAAATGGTCTAGCGTTTTAAATACTCAAAATAATTTTGCGAATTTTAAGAACTGCTAGAATTATGCTAAAAAAATCATGAAAATATGTTTGGAATTGATCGCGAAATCAGCGAAAATCATGTGAGAAGGCTCAGAGATACAGGTACAGGTTCAGATACCCTCTCAATCAGAATAACTAACTTCCAAACATACATATCTGTGTAATGTTGTGGGCACTCGAGGCAATAGTATGAATATAAAAAAAACACCAAACAAATAATATATTTCATGGTTTGTGAAATACATTTTCAAATTACATTTTAATCGATTTTTAGGTGTGAAAAAGCGTCTCAAGGAGCTCAGAAAGGTCTCTCGCATTGAAATGGTCAATAGAGATAGGGGGAGCGGCTAAGTAGTAATAGCACAGAAGCAAAAATCCATGAACCTATGATGGTTTAATGTTGGCCCACCTTCTACGACGCTGTACTAACATCAAACAAATTGGGTTTTTAGTCATCTTTTTGCTGTGACGCTAGGAAGTAAACAGATTCTGCTTTTGATCCAATAATATTCCTTTCTCAGTATGTTCTCACTCTAGCCATTATGTGTCTACTTGTCACTTCCCTGTGGGCACGTACATTATTACTCTATTGTTACCTTCAGGAGACAATGTGTAAATAATGAATAAGAAAACAAAAAGCACCAGTCACCTACAGGGACAATTAACATCAGCTCTATAAAACAAATGCATGATTGTATATTGATTGATCCTACACGACAAAACAAACACAACTGATATTATGATTTATTATTTTAGTTTGTACTTCTCATTGCAATTTTCTAAAACTGTAATATTTTATTCATATTGTAATAATTATTTAATCAAAATTACATGTTGAGAAGAACCGGTCATAAAATTTGAAATGTAGGTCACGTTGTTTCACATGATTTATTTTAGTTATATTACATATCACCCACTTTGTATAGCACGGCATTTTATACCGTACTTCAGATACACACAACTGATACATGTACATATTTGAACAAATAAAATAGGACTGTTACATAATTAAATCATACCAGACTGGAAATGAAGGACCAGATAAAAATGCATTAAATTTGCTTCCAGATACAAATTTGGCGATTTGTATATTAGCTCACTAAGTGAAAATGTCATTATGCAGTGAGGTTCAACAAAATTTGTTTTGAAAACACGAGATTACATTATTCAGACTAAACGGCGGACCATACTTTAAATCTGTAACATGATGCTACAAACCATGACGTAAAATTATATTACTAACCAGTTGATACACTGAGATGATGGCCCACCGTTTATGACGCTGAACCAGCAATAAACTGGGTATTTTGGTTTTTCTTTTGTGGACGCAGTGATAAAGACTGCTGGGCCAGCCTTAAATCAACATTGTGTCAACTTTTGGTCACAACTCTGACCGCCATTTAAGCTAGCATTGGATCTACGTCGCATGTTTGTTGGAACCAACATTTGTTTAAGGTTAGCCTACCATCTACAACACCGGCCCAAATTTAATCCAGCATTGGGTCAACGTCTGGTGCTCGTTGGACAAACACCATATAATATAACAAACAAACCACATTTAACCAATGTTGTTTTAATGCTGGTCCAGCGTCTACGTTACGACGCTGGACCAACATTATTACAACATTGTGTGCGCCTCTTTCGTTGGCAGTAAATACCTTCTTATGGTTTGTCCACGTCTGATCCGATTATTACCTTCATCTCAACGTCCCATTTTAGTCTCCTTATTTTCTTTCCCCGAGGGAGAGCTCAGAAATACATCCCCACCCAGACAATTCCCTCCCAGGAGACAATAACTATCTTTGTGAATCCATGCGCACAAGGGAGACATTGGTGGTGCTCTACTAGGCAGAAATATATAATTATATACAACCTGACAAACACGAGACATTCACCCAATATTGCTTTACTGCTGGCCAACCGTCTACGACGCTGCCCAAGCATTAAAACGGGAATGAGTGAGCCTCTTCGGTTTGCTGTGAATATTTTCTTATGACGTACGTTATTCCAAGTCTGATCTGATTATTATCTTCACCTCAACAACTCATTTTTAGTCTCCTTATTTTACTTTCCTTTAGGGAAAGCTCAGCAATCCCTTTCCTCCCAGGAGACAGTCACTATTGTTGAGAATAAATGCGCACAAGGCAGATAATGGTGATGGTCAACTGGGGAGAAATAAATGTTGATCATTTTGTACAGTAAAATATAATTATTTACAAAATATAAACAAATGATTCTATATTAACATAATTTCTAAATGCATGTAGCAAATAATTTGTAGAATATTTATTTGTGTTTTTTATCAATAAATCAATCAATCATTTGTCAATCCATTCATATATCGATCAATTTATCCATCCATCCATCACTGATAAAACCACCCAGCGATTTATTCAACAATCCATCTAACCTTCTATCAATCCATTTATCTATATATCCAACCATTCTTTCACCCGACCACATATAATTTTTTCCACCTCACTTATCCATCCATCCACCATTCTATTAATTCATTCATCCATCCATCCATCCATCCATCCATCCATCCATCCATCCATCAATCCATTTATCTATATATCCAACCATTCTTTCACCCGACCACATATAATTTTTTCCACCTCACTTATCCATCCATCCACCATTCTATTAATTCATCCATCCATCCATCCATCCATCCATCCATCCATCCATCCATCCATCCATCCATCCATCCATCCATCCATCCATCCATCTCTCCATCTATTTATTCATCCATCCATCCACCATCCATCCATCCATCCATCCATCCATCCATCCATCCATCCATCCATCCATCCATCCATCCATCCAATTATCCATCCATCTACTCATTCCATCCATTCATCAAACCATCCTTAAATCCATCCATCTACCAATTTTAACATAATTTCTGTATTTTGCGGTCACAAACTGATATTGAGCCAACATATCATTTTCTCATGACGAGCTATATTACATAATATATTGTCTCTGAACCGTCCGACTCAACCGTGCGTGGTGAATCTAGAAGTCTCGGCAAATGATGTAAGCTTTTTTACATCCTTGAAAACAGACTTAATTTTCCTACAACCAAGGGTTTTAGCGCGAAAATTTCCATGAAACTGGTTTACCAATTCATGGCAATTTTCTTTAATTTCAAACCACAGCAATTCATCTTCAAACACTACATTCGCGGCCTGTAGTGGATGAAGATGACCATGGTAAATTCAGGCTCGAAAGGGTTAACATCAATATGTGTATGCAGCCAGTTAGCATTCCGACCCACGTGTTCAATTGTTGGCAATTCTCGTAAATCTAAAGCGCCCGTGGGATTAACCAACCAGAATGCCTTAGTTGAGCTGCCCCTGTTTTTATCCATTTTCTAATAGCAGTTTAACCGTTGCAACGCTGAAATATTTGTGCATAAACCATGGAGACCACATTTTTTACTATTTGAAATGATCGTAAATGAAATGAAATGAATCGGGCTTTAGGCCACCTTTGAGCACATATAGGCTAAACTGGGCCAGGAGAACCTCCTGAGAATGGTGAGATGATTGAGATGACACTATCCTTCAGACACAGGATTCGAAATTCGAGCCCTGGTGGTCTGAGGCCGAGCACGCTACCTCTCGGTCACGGAGGCTCCCCACAATACTGACTTTCACATGTGGATGGGGAAGAAACATTTTTTGGTTCTTTCAAACCGCCGAGACCGGGAACCGAACCCCAAATTCTGGCGTGAAAGGCAGCGGTGCTAACCCCTACCCTAGGGCCCCCGCCATGAAATGATCGTAAATGTCTCAGTTCTTTCCGCTTCATTTGAATACCTATGTTATCGGTCTACAGCCATTTTTTATTTTATTTTTCAGTTCGTGAATCGACTTTAGTCAGGATCGACGAAGTCAGTATCTGACCTTTTATGGACGTCAGATTTTAGCGGCTAAAACACCTATGTTATCGGTCAACAGCCATTTTTTTTCACTGCCTGGATCAACGAAGTCAGGATCTGACGTTTAGAGATTCTAGCGTCTAAAACCAGTGCTGCCTAAAATCAAGTTTAATAACAAATATTAAAATCTAGTAGCCCTGATAATCTAGATACAATGACCAAACCAATGTTTTAAAATATGTACCTGGATAAACCGAGGACAACAATGTAAAAAGACAATCGGATAAACAACGTAGACAGACCAGCTGTCGTCTCTGACAACATTCCCTGTGGAATACATGATTAGAGGAACAGGTAATTACACGATGAACGCCTGCTGCAGCATGTCAAGAATCCCAGAGAGAAAAAACAAGCGAGGCAGACAAAGCTAATCATCTCTGGCGATAATTACTGGGGTAATAACTATGATTATGTATGGATGGTGAGTGGTGATTTTATTTTATAATTTAGGATTGGTAATTGACTACATTTTTAAATGCATCACATCCCACTTGAATGCACCACATCACACTGGAATGCAACACATCCCACTTAAATGCACCACATCGCACCTGAATGCACCACATCCCACTTGAATGCAGCACATCGCACCTAAATACACCACATTGCACTTGAATGCACTACATCGCACTTGAATGCACCACATCCCACTTGAATGCACCACATCGCACTTGAATGCACCACATCGCACTTGAATGCACTACATCGCACTTGAATACACTACATCGCACTTGAATACATCACAAATCACAAATTGAATTATTTGATAGATTTTTTGTTGTTGTTTTGTTGTCATTTTCAGTGAACTTCTATTTTCTTTGAAATTAAGCATATTAACAAAAAAAATGTTATCGCATTATTATGAACACAAATGGCACATATGAAAAAAACCGATATATTTGTAAGCAGGATAACGCAGGTTCCGCTGTACGGATATCCCTCGGGTTTTATTCTTATTTGAATTCACACAACCATCCGCTCTATCAGGTCTCTCCCCTTGCAGTCCCGGTCCGACTCAGCCATGCGTGGTGAATAAACAAATCCCGGCAAATGATGTAAGCTTTTGAAATATAGCGCTCTCCCCCAGGACATGCTATTTATGTGTTCGGCTAGCTTGATGTAATCCCTACCACCAGGTCGTATTCTATGGATCCATTGTACCATTTTTTTGCAGTTCTGAAAAGCGCCAATTTCACATGCTTTCCTAAATTGATTTAGTCCCCATCGATTACGACAATGAAAAATGCTCGTTGATTTTCCTCGTAGTTCTATGTCTCTGTCAAGGAGAAAGAACAAAATTCGATCAACTCGTAGATCTGAATGTACGAGGCGCACAGCGCCGAGTAGATTCAGATCTACGAATCTATCATTATTGAGTTCTTTCTTCGACTTAAAATACACAAAATGGGTACATGTGCTCCAATAACTGATAGATAAAATAGTCAGTTAGGTTAACCGAGAAACATTAGCCATGTAGTGTCATGGTAAAACCTGCATAATAATCACTGTTCCCGCTCGGGCCGATATGAAAAATAACAGTAGATTCGTAGATCCGAATCTACTGTTTTAACAATAGACTGACGTCACCGGTGTATTTTAACTTTTTAAAGGTGATCTATAACCCCTTATTTGGTATAAATAATTATGTCCTTGTATGGGGTGATTGGCTATCATGTGACCCTCTCAGAGAGTTACATGATAGCCAATCACCCCATAAATGGGGTGATTGGCTATCATGTGACTCTCTCAGAGGGTCACATGATAGCCCATCGCCCCATATAAAGAAACACTTATGCCCCATCTTGTGGCAACTTTGATTTATTTGTCACAAATTTATTCATACTAAATAAGGGGTGATATGTCACCTTTAATAACAGTATGTGTGTGTAGCCAACAAATATTCCTACCCACTCGTTTAATCACTTGTAAGTCTCGTAAATCTAACGAGCTCGTCAAATTTACAGACGGTAAATCATTAGTAAAACTGCTCCAACTTGCATCAATTTTTAAAATAGCAGTCTAGCCCTTACAACGCTGAAATATTTCTATATCAACAATGGAAACCAAACTTTTTATGTGAATTTGAAGTGATCTATAAATGTCTCGGTTTGTTTTTTCCGTTTCATTTGAATACCTATGTTATGGGTATCCGGCCATTAAGATTTTTAACTTCTTTCAGTGAAGGGATCGACTTTAGACGTCAGAATCTGGCGTCCATAGACATCAGAATGACGTCAGATTCTGACGTCTAAAGTCGGTCCCCGCACTGAAAGGATCCATAACATTTTAAGTCAAGATCTGACGTTTATGGACGTCAGATTCTAAAGTCTAAACCCAGTCCTGCCTAAAATCATGGTAAATAACATATGTAAAATATCTAGTAACCGTGATGATCTATACAATTACCAGACCAGCTTTTCAATTCAGGAACAGTGGCAAACGAAGAAAACAACGTAGACAGACCAGCTGGCGTCTCTGACAATATTCCCTGTAGAATACACGATTATAGAAACAAGCAATTACATGATGAACGCCTGCTGCAGCATGTCAAGAGAGAGAGAAAGAGAGAGAGAGAGAGAGAGAGAGAGAGAGAGAGAGAGAGAGAGAGAGAGAGAGAGAGAGAGAGAGAGAGAGAGAGAGTCATTCCTGGTGATGATTGCTGCGGTAATGACTGTGATTATATATGGATAGTGAGTGGTGTTTTTATCTTGGAATTTAAAGTTGGCAATTGTCTATTTATCTGATGTAATTTCCATTTTTTCAATCATGCTTTAGGTATATCTGTAAAACAGTTTGTTAAGCAAACGAAAAAAACTTTAAGTAAACAATAAAATTTATTACTCAACTTCAATTATTTATTGTGAAATCATCAATATATATATATATTAATCATTCAAACCCTGGAGGTCTGAGGGCGAGGACGCTACCTCTCGGTCACGTAAGCTCCCCACAATACTCAAGCTTTACGAGTGCATCGGGAAGAAATATCTGAGACCCAGAGTCTTATTATTTTCTGTGACAGCATGAAATTTCTGGCTGAACTCCCAACATGCCCGTTCACTATAAACACAAGCACCATCTCAATTGCATGCGAGCGTGCGTCATGTAGATTCAATGTGTTCCAGGGAATGAGTGATGTGTGGGATATATTTACAGAAATTACCGAGGCATAGATGGCTCTCGGTCAATGCATACACAGTTTGGAACCCAATATTTTATTAAATATACATGTATTTTAATTGGGCAACGTGTTTTGTTTTGTAACCAAATGTGCACCAATCTTCAACATGGCAGCTGGATTAGGACCATGTTATTTTATTTTTATATTTGTTCTATTTCGTGCGCACAAAATAATACATTACAAATCTGCCTTCTTTATCTCACTCTTGATCGATATCATAATTGTTTATAGCACACCAGTCACGTGTAGTCCGTATAGACACTTATCTAAACGTAAATACTACATATATTTATTATATGATGGTAATCATCACCGGAACGTTAGTATTATGTTCCCCTTTCAGCGGCTCCCTCGATCACATTACCAATAATGTTATCAAATCACGCAGCTGGGAGGAATTACATGGTGACTAATAACCAATAATTGGTTGGAAATAACTAATAACCAAGGAATATGACTCATTACCTGGGGATTGATTTTAGGTTCTAAAGTTACTTTACAACCGATCTAAGATTAACCGTTTGAGGTCCATGTCGCATTCGTGATTTATGTACCTCATGGCATACTAAGCCCTTACAAACTCACATATTTGTGTATAAACCATGGAGACTAAAGAGTTTTTTTTAATTTGAAATCATCTGAAATGTCTCAGTTGGCTCTTTCTGATTCATTTGAATACCTATGTTATGGGTCTACGGCTATTATAAATATTTTAAACCTTTCAGTGCGGGGATCGACTTTAGACGTCAGAATCTGGCGTCTACAGACGGCAGATTTTGACGTATCAAGACGGTCCCCGCACAAAAAGATCTAATTCACTAAATGAGGAAATTATATCCACCACCAACATGATGAGAATATAGATGTTTGGAATTCTAATGATATACGTCGCACACATGAATTTACTAAAATCAAGTCTTTTTATTCACCTCATCTCAAAGAGAACTAGAATGAAAATAATACCTGGGTTTTGCAAAATCGGTTTTACCATTTCAGCCCGGGGAACGGCTTTAGACGTTTGAACCTGACGTCTACAATTATGATGTCCTTAATCTATCCCCGCACTGAACAGTGGACTATTTATAATGCAGCTTGTAGTGGATGAAGATGTCAATGGCTTGAAAGGGTTATTACAATACAAATCTAAATACACATGTCATCACGTGTAAAATCATCAAAAAAACATCTGTCCGCTCTGACAGAAGGCAATGCCTGCTGAGATATTAGATTGGACAACACAGTCAATTTCACGGTGAGCGCAGAATTCCGCCAGAGAAAGATAAAAAATAAGACAGAGCGAGCTAATCACTTCGGATGATGACTGCTGTACGTGGTGATGGCTATGAATATGTATGAATAACGGGCTTTGCGTCGAATAAAAATATTGAGTATTGATCATCAGAAAATCAAATCCCTAACCCATAATGCGCTGAATTACTTTCCTATAAACCATGTAGACCAATTTTTATTTAATATGTCATAGTTAACTTTACCTATGTTATGGGTCTACGGCAATTATAAATATTTTTACTCTTACAGTGCGGGGATCGACTACAGACGTCAGAATCAGACGTCTACAGACGTCAGATTCTGTCGGTCTCTGTGCTGTAAGGGTTAAAGTAGGTAAATATTCATTATAACAATTATATATCAGATAGTAGTTTGAGGTATGTGGTATTGTGATTGCATTAACAAAATTATAAATCATGCAATCGCTTATTGCCTTGTTGGATTAAAAACGTATGAAATATATAATTTAACATTGCTGTCTAACACTATATAATTTTGTTCTTTATGTGTTGAACTAGGTGAGCCTTTATATGACTTTATGAGAAGCCTGTGTGTAGAAATCAAAAGCATTTGCTAACAACATTAATCAAAATATATCGTGATGTTCAGAAAGGTCTTTGAGAAACAAGTTTAAAAATAATCTAACACTATACAGTTTCGTACTATTATGTTTTAAACAGTGAGCGTTGACATGGCTACACCAATACTTAGAAACCTGTGCATAAAAACAACCATCATTTGCTATCAACATTAATTAAAATATATCTGGATGTTCAGAAAGGTCTCTGAGAAACGTGTGCGAAAATAATAATGTAATTAAAACATACCAATGAAAAAAAAGGTGTATTAGTCAGTCACTCGCTCTTGATAAATTACTCAAAAACGATGATTTTTCTGGCTGAAATTAGCATATTGGCTGGAAATTAACATATTGAGCGCAGATTCTGACAGGTCAATGACAATAATGCACCTGTGAACTGCTTATCATTTAAAAATATAAAACATTTGCTGCGAGTTATTTTGACATATCATTTATAAGCAGAAAATATCACGCTTATTTCAGTTTCATTTATTTTTTTATTAGCCTTCAAAAGAAGAGAACGTACAAAAATAGGGTGAATACAAAATTATCCACGAAACTGGTTTACCAATTCATGGCAATATTCTTTAATTCTTCACCCACTACAAGTCAATAATTGCGACAGCAATTCGCGGCTTGTAGTGAATTAAGATGACAATGGTAAACTCACTAAAATCACTAAATAAATCAGCCGGCTCTGCCTGCTGATATCTTTGATTGGATAACACAGTCAATTTCATGGTGAACGCAGAATTCCGCGAGAGCGAGATAAAAAAAACTAAGACAGAGCGAGGTAATCACTCCTGATAATGACTGGTGTGGCATGGCTATGAATATGTATGGATGACGGGCTCTGTGCAGAATACAAATTTTGCGTAGCGTCATCTTGATCAGCAGAATATAAAATCATTAAGGGGACCACCATTTAAACTCCACCGGGAGGGGGGTGGCTGAAGTATTTTTGAAATGAACAATTACGGGCAGATTGTGCAGTAACTAAAAAATTCATTTCAAGAATTGTTCTATGCAAACATGTAATCAAATTTCAAATGTTCAGTGCCGGGTTTCAATAAATCATTTGTTCGTAAAAAAAACTTCAGTCCCCCCCTGGAGATTAAATGGTGGCCACCTAAGTAGATATTCAGAAATTAAATATCAGATAGTAATTTGAGGTATATGGTATCGTGATTACATCAACAAATTGATAAATCATGCAATCGTTTTTTGTCTTGTTGTACTTAGAAGCCAAGGTGTAAAGAGCTAACATTTCTCAGGTGTGGTAGCTTTTATTAATATCGTGATGCTCAAAAATGTGTCACAGACGGATATATAGGAGCACGGTTTGGTGTACAAAACAAAACAACATCATACACACTGTTTTGTAACATCGAGGTGTAGGTTTATCAGAATTTAAGTGTATTGACATGATTTGAGCATCATAACAATAATATATATCTATATATATGCCTGCAACTTGCCATTTTATTATAAATCACATTTGCTCTCATGCACTTTTCAAATACCATGATTACATTATTAAGTACTGAATATATTAAGATTATTTTAACATTATCATTAGAGTGAATGATATAAAATATTAATTTTCAACGTAGCCCTATAATTCGTGTTGTTTTGAGGTGGCGCCTACGCTATTTTTGTTCTGATGCGGCTGTATGGATTACTGCAGGTCTAGTCATTTCCGCGTTTTTAGATCACGAATTTGTGATTTGGGACTTTTCGTGAGGTCTAAAATTTGCGAATTATCAATTTCAATGATATTAGCGCTATTATAATAATAATTTTCGCGAGATTTTTAAATTTGCGGATGTGTTCTTCTCACGATATTCAAGAAAATTAAAACGTCGCGAATATTATCAGATCTACAGTATATATAAAATCCAGTAAATGTCTGTCACACATATACGCTGGCAGTGCCGCGCTCAGGGCACAGCACATTGTCTTCATACATGTGATTCCACTCATGACATGATATGTAACACCAGGCACTTTATCATCAGGAAGTCACGATGTGTACTTAAAATAGGGTCGGGTTTTATCATCAACACCAGCGATATTACTCTCTGAAAATATCCTCATGGCTTAAATTACAGTAGAGTGAACCCTACCACAAGCGTCAGTTATGCCAGTGACACTTAACCCTCACAACGGGGAAATATTTGTGTATAAACAATGGAGACCATTTTTTTTCAATTTGAAATCATCATAAATGTCTTAGTTAGCTCTTTCTGCTCCATTTGAATGCCATTGTTGTAGTCTACGACCATTACGACCATTACAAATTATGTAATTCTTTCTGTGCGGAGATTGCCTTTAGAAGTCAGAATCTGACGTCTATCGACGTAATCTGACGTCTATTGACGTCAGATTTTGACGTCTATAGACAGTCCCCGCATTGAAAGGGTTTAAGTTCTAATCACCTCTATAGCCATGTCCAAGCTTTCATTTCACGCTTCAAACAAAAATAAAAGGATAAATCTGTTTTAAATTTGCTACGGTGGTATAATGCTTTAATTCATATTTTACATAATTACTTAAGTATGTCTCATTTTGCCTATTGGAAGTTGCCGATTGTGATTAGATATCGGATGATTGTTGGAATAACTAGACGTGGGTCTCTTTTTATAAATGATATTTGCTCTTCATTTGTCAATAGCTTCATTATTTTCATGCTGTCAGACACAGACGAGCCCCGTCGTCCTACACACCTTTTACCATCTACTTGTCCCACTTCCACCTCCTTCATCATTCATAGAATCAATTCCCGATCAAATCTAAGGACAATTTGTCATTCCTCTGCATTCATTGAAAACAATACCACACCAGGTTATTTCACACAGGGCCTGTTGTGGCATAAGCACCGATCATGGATTTTTAAATTTATATTATCAGCACATCAGACCTTGTGGTCAAAACATATTGAGTTTGCTTCAGTTTTCACTAGTTGTTTTTCCTCTGTGTTCAAAATGTGTATTGCTATTTCTCCCCAAGTTGTCATCAAATCAACTGCAAACCTTGGCACAAAGATCTTTAGGGATTGAGGAGGTGAGCTACGACTTTTCTAAGTCATCCATTTTGTTCTTCCGGATCTTTCTAGATCACTATGTGAATCGATGTCGGTTCAATGATGTACATGCCTGTTGAAGTCCCATTTATTGTAAGAATAGATTCTGGCTGAAATGCGGACTGTGTGTCCGAGCTGGGGTGCCTTATTAATCATTTAAATGCCATATGTGCATTTATTCAGTAATGTTTCAATACTGGACCAGCTGGACCAAGTCAATGTGTTTACTGGGCTCCCCGAATGGCCTACCATTTGGCAAACAAATATATATATATTTAAAAGTACAAAGTGTTCATTGTGGACTTCTGATGTCTGAAATTTGAATTCTGAATTCTAATGTCTGAAGTCTAAAATTTCATTTCAAAATAGCTGTAAAAAAAACCGTCGGCAAATTTCCAAGCAATCTCTGAGAATGAAAATAACCCATCAAAATTCAAACTGGCCGCCAGAACAACTTGTTGCTAATTTAATATGCGGTTTATTTGTCTTTATCACTGGCTTATCATATGTCATTTCTATGAAGACCAGGCAAAATTCAAAAATAAAATCTGAATCCAGTGACGGATTGTCTGAGCATAGTGAGGTTAAATCAATTAATGTGTTCTTTTTGAAGAGATAACCCAATGTTACACATGTCTACACCTTTAGTGTATTATGTATAGAATAAAGCCCGATGAGCCCTACATTCTTAACTGTAGAAAAGCACGAGGCCGAAGGCCGAGTCTTTTTACACAGATAAGAATGTAGAGTTCCGAGGGTCTTAACTGACCTAAAAAATCATCCCACCATAATGTGGATCCCTCATAATAAACAGCTCAGTCACACCTGACTGATTATAGCACTATAGGCCTACCATGATAATTGGTCTATACTTGATCAACGATAACTCTCCATTTCCGGTTTAGAATGTAGTGGTCGAACAAAAAAAAATAATGTGGTGGTGTGTTTTAAAGCAGAATTGGATGCGAAATAAAATTGCTCAAAATATGTTCTGTGAATGGATCAGGCTAGAATTAGTCATTGTTTTACA
>OZ024908.1:5297673-5322673 GCA_964017125.1 Flabesymbios commensalis
CAAAAAAAGTATTGCTACAATGTTAGACCAAGATTATACAACGAATCGTGTATGATGTGTTGTTTGCTTACATATTATATAAAAAGCAAAGCCATTCTATGATTCCCTAAATACATCATCTAACCATTATCTTTTTCCCAACTTGAAGTTGTGTCTCGCTGCCGCGACCCACAAATTCTAGTGTTTAAAAAACATTTATTTAGCAAATACTGCAATGACCTGACTTGCTCAGTTATTATATTTGTTTGATGTGACGTTTTCACAGAGCTTATACGGGGGGAATATATCGCTGAAAAGAACAAAGAGTTGCTTAGAAAATGTGTACTTTTGGTAAAATCTGAACAGCAGCGCAATTGGCCACACATATATAGATATATATTGTTTCCAAATAGATCATTCTTCCTTTAATGCTCTTGATGACTCGTTATAATAGCTCGGTAGCTGGTGATCTCCTCTTGATGGTTCGTAGCGTTATATCAGCTCAGTAGATGGTGACCTCTTTCTGGTGGCTTCTTGAAGGCTTTAAACGGTTGAGCAGTAGATGAAAGTAATTGGCATTTACGAACGTTATTTTAATGTATGGTAAATATTTCACCGTTGATTTAGCGTTGAAACAGCATTAGTGTAATGTATCGTGAGGAACCATCAGCTTTGATCGATTCAACAAATTTCATTAGCTCTCGTAAAGCCACAATAAAACCTCGTCACAAAGTGTACCCGAGAGAGAGAGAAATATGGCAGGAGGTCATATTAAAGGACGATATCAATAAATCCTGCGTCAGTCAAGGTCAAATACATAAACGAAATGACGAAGTGGGGAAAATGTATTGGTTGTTATAATGTAACAATTGTTATGAGCAGTTGACTTGCTGAATGTTTCGCAAATAAATCAAAACAACCAATTGACCAGCCAATCCATCAGCAAGCCATATATCCCGCCAGCCAGCCAGCCAGCCAGCCAGCCAGCCAGCCAGCCAGCCAGCCAGCCAGCCAGCCAACCAGACAACCATAGTCAGCCAGCCAACCAGACAGCCAATCAGCTAGCCAGATAGGCCAACAAGCTAGCCAACCAGCCAGCCATTGAGCCAATCGGCCAAACAGCAAGCAAACAAGCGTCAGCCAGTCAGACAGCCAACAAATTATTCAGATGATAAACTAACCAGTCAATCAGCCATATATTCAACCAGCCAGCCCGTCATCCAGTTGTTCAGTACATGTGAACAAGTCAATCGTCAACACGTGAACCAGTCAGTCAGCTAGCCATTAAGTGAGGGCGGGGTCCCCTGTGCAGTGGTTAAAGCTGCCTGCTTGGAAAGTTGGCGATCGCGGGTTCGAACCCCACTCTGACCTTCAAGTTTCAATAAAAAATAAAGTTTCTTCCCCGCTCGGTCGTAAAGATTCAATGTTGTGGGGAACCTCCGTGACCGAGAGCTAGCGTTCTCGGCCTCAGACCACCAGGGATCGAATTTCAAATCCTGTATCCGGAAGGCAGTGTAATCTCATTCATCTCACCATCTTCCGAGGGTTCTACTGGTCCAGTTTAGCCTATATGTGCACACAAATGGTCTAGAACCTCATTCATTTTATTAACAATATAGTGTCTTTTTTTCAAATTTTTCAGATTTTTTTCAAATTGAAGTCATCACTTGAATACCCAGGTAATGGGTCTACGGCCATTGTTTATATTAACTCTTACAGTGCGGGGACCGACTTTAGACGTCAGAATCTAATGTCTACAGTCTAAGTTTAGTCCCCGCGCTGAAAGGGTTATTATGATATGAGCATGGAAGTATATCTAAAACTAGAAATTTAGGGGGATTCCAGCTTGACTGGAAATATCAGATATCTTTTATCATTGATCATATATTCTGTAGCGACGAAGAATCATGTTCACTTAGAATTGAGGTTTACTTCTAATGTCCAGTACATCTGGCTAGTAATAAATTCTGTGTTGACCAGATGGAAGCATCCACGCTGACTCAACCAACAGACAGATTGCAAACAAATAGCACTCTTATGTTTCCTAATTCATGGCCGTGTCAGGGTCTTTGGTCGCAACTCCACACTTTAGGTACTGATATCTCACATACACGCAAAATAACATTCATAGTATTCATAAATAAATAAACAAAAAACACCGCTTGACATACTATGAAACAGACTCCGCCAAACGGTTCAAACACATGGACTAGTTTCGAACATCGTATGAATCATTTTTCAAATAAAAAATTCAGATAATCAAAGTTTTTTCAATGACAGCCACTGGAGTGGGCAGTAGCATAAATATGGTTTGTGAAACTTTCAAACTGACTCCGCCAGACCGTTCAAAGGACTGAACTGTGCAGTGTCATATTCAAATTATCTTGCTAGCTGTATGTGACTTCATGATATATTCTGGTATGCTCCAATGTATGTAGCAAAAAAAATCACGTTATTTGAGCTATCAGCAGAAATCTGCACTCCAAGGAGTTGAATCTAAAGCCACCACAGATAGTAGGCTATGCACTCTCTGTTCATGATGTAGAAAATCATATGCATTATATTTAACGTCTTTTTCATGCAATGTTATTGCATTAATAATGTTATGGAAAAAAATTAAAATCAAATAAAGATACACCGTCAATAGTCAGAAATGTGAGTCACGCTATTTTTGGCGTCAGGAAATACATCATCCCCTATGTGTACTGATGTACACTGATGTGAACTGATGATGTTAACTAATGTTCACTGATGATGCTCCTTGATGTGCACTGTTGTACACTGATGTACACTGATATACATTGATGTACACTGATGATGTACATTGGTGTGCACTGATGTACACTGATGTACACTGATGTACGCTCCTGCACAATGATGTACACTGATGATGTTCATTGATGTTCACTGATGTACACTGATGTACACTGATGTATACTGATATACATTGATGTTCACTGATGTACACTGATATACACTGATGTACACTGATGATGTACACTGATGTACGCTGGTTTACAATTATGTATGTGCACTATTGTACACTGATACACACTAATGTACACTGATCTACACTGATATACATTGATGTACACTGACGTACACTGATGAACATTGATGTACACTGATGTACATTGATGAACACTTATGCACACTGATGAACATTGATGTACACTGATGCACGCTGAAGTACATTGATGGACACTGATGTACACTGATGTACACTGATGTACATTGATGAACACTGATGTACACTGATGTACACTGATGTACATTGATGTACACTGATGTATACCTATGCACATTGATGTACACTGATGATGTACACGTATGTACACTGATGTACACTGTCGTACACTGATGTACATTGGAATGGCAACAATGTTATTCGCTGGATCAGGAATTCTGCTGATCTGATAGAATTACCCTGTCCGGGTAATAATCTGCAAACAGAAAGGGGTCATCAGAGGTCATATCCTGTAGCTGACAGGTGGCGCTGACTTCAAACATAAAGGGGTCGTCAGAGGTCATAACCTGAAGCTAACAGTGACATGACACAGCCAATAAACGCCGTGAGATCTGGATCAGCCGTGACGTGATTGGGATGTTAAGGATTGTGCTGCTGAATCGTTTGTTTCTATTTTTGGTCATTTGAAGCTGGAATTGCTATAACTAACGCAATGTCAAGCCGTGAATGACGACGAATATTTGTATTTGTGAAAAATAGACATTTCGACTTTTTAATTGTTGTATTAACTAAGCATCTAAGCATCTAAGATTGACTAATAATCTCCCATAACCTGATTATCTAATTTAGTGATTTGGCTATTCATCTGAAACAGACTTGAAACCGTATATGAATAATTACTTTAGACTTAAGGTCAAGGGTTAGGGATTACTGCTGTAGAAAGAGGTCATCAGAGGTCATATCCTGATGCTGATACTGACATGACACAGCCAATGAATGTTGTGAGATATGTTTCAGACGTGACCGGATTGGGATGTGAAGGATTACTGCAGTGTAAACGAGAACAGCAGTAGCTGCTTACTTTACAAGTAATCAGTTACTGCTGTTTGTCTTTGCGCGGCGTTCAGTATGCCAGTACTCGATGGCAGAAGAGAATCCCGCAGTTCAAAGACAAACAGCAGTAACTGCTTACTTTACAAGTAAGCAGCTACTGCTGTTTGTCTTTGCGCGGCGTTCAGTAAGCCAGTACTCGATGGCAGAAGATAATCCCGCAGTTCAAAGACAAACAGCAGTAACTGCTCACTTTACAATCAAGCAGTTACTGCTGTTTGTCTTTGTATCTATACAAAGGCAAACAGCAGTAACTGCTTATGTTACAAATGAGATGTTTCTGCTGTTTGTCGTTGTACATGTGAACAGACGTGACATGATTTGGACGTTAGGGACATTATCTTCAATGGCGGATCCAGAAATTGACAGACTGATGGCGGGGGGGGGGGGGGGGACCGATTTTCAGTAGAATTTATGCACCCCACATCTGGCCGAAACAAGTGTAGTATTCTACCCCACGCCCAGTTGAAGAGTTGTTCAGTCTGTCACATAACAAAATCGGCCAATCACCGCCGACATTCAGTTGCTATTAAGGACATGACTTGGGCCCAGGTACCTATAATGACAATACGAGACATGTATGTTTTTTAATGTTGGTACAGTGATATAAATATATTTCAGCGCTTTATGGGATAAATGCACAAAAATGCTTATAATCAGAGAGTGACGTTTACAAAAACATAATTTAGCATATCAAACTCGTTAACCCTTTATCCGCCAAGGTACAGGTTTACAAAAAAAGTACAGTTTTTTCTATTATTATTTTTTTAATTTATTCAATAATATTTATGCTCATCCCCTTGTGTCTCGCTACCGCGACTCACAGCTTCAAGTGGCTAAGAAATATTCGAATTTGTTTTAATTTGAGACCACAACATTGAAAATATTTATGTTGAAACACACATTTATATATAAAATTTGTACATATTTGGCTCTGTAGCTATACCAGAGGAAACCTGAATTTACAATTGTCATTTTCATCCACTACAAGCCGCGAATTGCTGTGGCAATTCTCGACTTGTGGTGGGTGAAAATGACTTGAAGTGGTTGACAAATGAAAAGAATATATTGTAATTATTAAAACAATTCCATGAAAAAAACGTTCCAAAACGTTTAAGAAACTAAGCCATTATTTTAATATGCAAAATAAAGCTTTGAAGCATCGTGAGGGTTTAATAACTCATTTCCGGGTGATGTGTCAGATGATGGCCCAGTATTAACGTAGGGTTGTTTTACACGCTACATAAGCAGAGGTTTAGCCCCTTGGCCGATAAGCACGACCAGAGTCCTTTTTTATATGTTTTATTAACAGGTAAAATCACAATTATTGGGAAATGACATCAACATTTGCAATAGTTTTTTTCTCAAGATAAACACATTTAACTAAAAGTTATCCACTCGAAGTTGCGGGTCAAGTCATTAATCTGTTGTAAGTTGTAACTAAGGCTTGGTTTGATTTCTTCGTCTTCTTAATTTTTTAAACTTGAGGAACAATTATAAGTTCCGAAACAAAACTTACGTGAAAGAAGTGAACTCTGAACCCTATTTTGTGATTTTGTTTTCTACAGATTTAATACCACGACTATTTTGTTTATAAACTATAATTGTTTTTCAATTACGGTTACTGACTCACAAACATAGCATTTAGAAATTAAATGGTGGTGAATTCATGACATGGCATTGACCCTGACATGGTTGGACTTCTGAGTGGCGGTGCACTCTCTGACAGTTATCTGCTTATCTAATGGAGTTACAGATTGCCCATAGGAATCGAGTGTAAAGAGGTAGAGGTCACGAGGGTCATATCCTACAGCTACAGTTACATGACACAGTCAATATCAGATCTGATAAGTCGAGGAGGAAGAACGAAATCTGATACACTCGTAGAAATTTAAGGGAATATTTTAAAAGTCACACCTTTCGAAATGTAGCACAATTCTGAGAATAAACCAGAATGAAGTTAATGGTTTATAAATGGGCGTCATAATTGGAAAATTAATACATGTCAAACTTTGAGATGTAATAATGTTTTACGAAATATTCAAATTACTATACAATAATGTTTAGCAAATTTCATGAAAATCGTTTGAAAATGGACTGAGTATGCAACGAAAAGCCAACTTTCATTTGGCACAATTCTAAACCGACTAAATAGGTGAACAAGATACATCGAGCGTCTTTATACGTCAGGATCTGACGTCTGTAGATGTCATGCAGAATCTCACGTCTGTAGATGTCTGATTCTGACGTACAAAGACGGACCCGCACTGAAATAATTAAAATATATATAGTGGCCGTAGACCCATAACATAGGTATTCAAATGAAGCAGAAAGAGTTAACTAAGCCATTTATAATAATTTCAAATTGAAAAAAAACATTCGGTCTCCATGGTTTCTACACAAGTATTTCAGCGTTGTAATGGGTTGATGTATGGCCAATCGCGGAGATCAAAGATATTCTCTTCAATTCGAAACCATCAGAAATGACTCAACCCTAAAAGCGTTGAATTAATTTGTGAAAAACATTGCAAACAAAGGTTTTTTTTCAATTTGAAAACATCATAAATGTCTTAGTTAGCTCCTCTTGCTTCATTTGAATACTTATGTTATAAGTCTACGGCCATTAGGAATATGTTTACTCTTACAGTGCGGTGATAGACTTTAGTCGTCAGAAT
This sequence comes from Flabesymbios commensalis, assembly GCA_964017125.1. Lineage (NCBI taxonomy): Eukaryota > Metazoa > Annelida > Polychaeta > Terebellida > Flabelligeridae > Flabesymbios > Flabesymbios commensalis. The sequence continues at coordinate 5,304,406 of OZ024908.1, forward strand.
CTGACGACTAAAGTCGATCCCCGCGCTGTAAGGGTTAATCAACTCTTTCTGATTCATTTGAATATGGGTAGCTGTTAGAAATATTTTCACTCTTACAGTGCGGGGATCGACTTAGACGACAGAATCTGACGTCTACATACGTCAGAGTCTGACGACTAAGGTCAAGCCTCGCACTATAAGGGTTAACCCTTAACCCACTAGGTGATCTAATTTACCCACTGGAAGTTTTTACCCACTGGAAGTTGTGTCTCCCTACCGCGCTCCACAACTTAGGTAACCTAGTGGGAAAAAGTTTGAGAGAAAATATCAAATTATGCTCTAACACAAATTTGATGAGCTACCAGGTCCAATGTGTGAATAAACAATTAATACGCCATTCGTCTTCATAGGGTTCAAAGGCTGACTTCACATTTTATATTATTATGGCATTCGTCTCCAAAGGTTGACTTCACTTTTTACATTTTACATTAATATATCATTTGTCTCCATAGGGCCCGAAGGTTGACTTCACATTATACATTTTACATTATTATGGCAGTCGTCTCTCTAGGGACCAAAGTTTGACCAAAGATTTTACATTCGTCTTGATAAGACCCTAGGGTTGATTTCACATTCTACTTTAATATAACTTTTTTCTCCATAAGTCCGAAACGTTATCCCCAAATTTTACATTTACTTTAATATGGCATTCGTCTCCATAGGGCCCAAAGGTTGACTTTATATTTTACATTTTACATTAATATTTCATTCGTCCCTATAGGGCCCAATTGACTTCCCCTGTTACAATAATATGGCATAGTCACGATAGGGGGCGGGGGCCCCAGGGTAGTGGTTAGCACCACCGCCTTTCACGCGAGGGTTCGTTTTCCGGTCTCGGCGGTTTGAAAGAAACAAAAATGTTTCTTCCCCATCCACTCTTAAAACTCAGTATTGTGGGGAGCCTCCGTGACCGAGAGGTAGCGTGCTCGGCCTCAGACCTACAGGGTTTGAATTTCTAGTTCTGTGTCTGACTACACATTTTATATTCGGTCTCCATGGTTTCTACACAAGTATTTCAGCGTTGTAATGGGTTGATGTATGGCCAATCGCGGAGATCAAAGATATTCTCTTCAATTCGAAACCATCAGAAATGACTTAACCCTAAAAGCGTTGAATTAATTTGTGAAAAACATTGCAAACAAAGGTTTTTTCAATTTGAAAACATCATAAATGTCTTAGTTAGCTCCTCTTGATTCATTTGAATACTTATGTTATAAGTCTACGGCCATTAGGAATATGTTTACTCTTACAGTGCGGTGATAGACTTTAGTCGTCAGAATCTGACGACTAAAGTCGATCCCCGCGCTGTAAGGGTTAATCAACTCTTTCTGATTCATTTGAATATGGGTAGCTGTTAGAAATATTTTCACTCTTACAGTGCGGGGATCGACTTAGACGACAGAATCTGACGTCTACATACGTCAGAGTCTGACGACTAAGGTCAAGCCTCGCACTATAAGGGTTAACCCTTAACCCACTAGGTGATCTAATTTACCCACTGGAAGTTTTTACCCACTGGAAGTTGTGTCTCCCTACCGCGCTCCACAACTTAGGTAACCTAGTGGGAAAAAGTTTGAGAGAAAATATCAAATTATGCTCTAACACAAATTTGATGAGCTGCCAGGTCCAATGTGTGAATAAACAATTAATACGCCATTCGTCTTCATAGGGTTCAAAGGCTGACTTCACATTTTATATTATTATGGCATTCGTCTCCAAAGGTTGACGTCACTTTTTACATTTTACATTAATATATCATTTGTCTCCATAGGGCCCGAAGGTTGACTTCACATTATACATTTTACATTATTATGGCAGTCGTCTCTCTAGGGACCAAAGTTTGACCAAAGATTTTACATTCGTCTTGATAAGACCCTAGGGTTGATTTCGCATTCTACTTTAATATAACTTTTTTCTCCATAAGTCCGAAACGTTATCCCCAAATTTTACATTTACTTTAATATGGCATTCGTCTCCATAGGGCCCAAAGGTTGACTTTATATTTTACATTTTACATTAATATTTCATTCGCCCCTATAGGGCCCAATTGACTTCCCCTGTTACAATAATATGGCATAGTCACGATAGGGGGCGGGGGCCCCAGGGTAGTGGTTAGCACCACCGCCTTTCACGCGAGGGTTCGTTTTCCGGTCTCGGCGGTTTGAAAAAAACAAAAATGTTTCTTCCCCATCCACTCTTAAAACTCAGTATTGTGGGGAGCCTCCGTGACCGAGAGGTAGCGTGCTCGGCCTCAGACCTACAGGGTTTGAATTTCTAGTTCTGTGTCTGACGACACATTTTATATTAAAACGCCATTCGTCCCCATTGGGCCTAAAGATTAACTTTATATTTTTCATTTTACATTTATATTGTGTTTGTCTCCGTAAGGCCCAAAGGTTGACTTCACATTTTACAGAAATGTTGACAATTCATCTATTCCTTGTTGCTGGACATCTGGCCATTCGCCATCATGTATCCCGTCATGCCATTCACCGTGACCCCATATGACCTTCCATCACGTCCGCCAATCATAACACTAGAGTGGCGTGAATGTTTTCAGCACTCGATATTTGTGAATGTTATCTTATGATTGAATTTGTTACAGCAGCCTACATCGCTCCTGATCCATTGATAATTTCTTCTGGGTTGTGTGCACTACAGCACCAATCTCTCTTGATAGATTAGTCCTTAGAGCTCAGCACTAAGCATCTCTCCGCCCGTTGAAAATAGCCAGTACTAAGCTTTCTCTCTGCCCGTTGAAAATAGCCCGTAACTCCCAACCCATTTGAAAATAGATTATACTGAAATGCTGACCATTCATCAATTCCTTGTCACTTGGCGACTTTTCATGCGCCATCGCGTATCCCATAATTCCATTCACCCTGATCCCATATGACCTTCCATCACTTCCGCCAATCATAACATGAATGCCTTCAGCAGTCGATATTTGTGAATGTTATCTTGTGATTGAATTTGTTTCAGCGGCCTATATCGCGCCTGATCCATTGATAATTTGTTTTGGGTTGTGTGCACTTCAGCCTCCATCTCTCTTGATAGATAAGCCCGTAGCGCACTGAGCTAAACAAATTACATTTTCAGTCACTTGAAGTTGTGTCTCTCTACCGCGATCCACAGCTTCAAGTGACTGGAAATGTGTGTTATTTGTGAAATTTAAGTCCCAACATATATCTGTGTTTCAACATTAGAAGCATATTTTATTTTTGACCATTGGTTATACAGGTGCTAGCAAAAACGCAGAATGTCTACTGTAGTCGACATCAGTGTTCTAAGTGTTGGCAATGACACACAGACCCCCAAAGTGTTAATCGAGTCGATCGTAGTTATTAGCCTTTTTATTTACAGTTCAATAAAGTGTCATCAAACTTGCTAGATTTGTTTGATTCAACCACAAGCGAGTTTTTTACTCACTTGAGGTTGTGGGTCGCGATAGCGATACACAACTTCGAGTGAGTGGAAATGTTATTTATATAATTCAGCCCTTTAAGACTGCTTGCAGAATGGTGATCCTGTGTAGAACTCGTATTCAGCACGTCAAATATTTCTGAATGTTTCTTTTGATTAAATTCGCTTCCACAGCCCGCACCCATATATTGGCATTGTTTCCGCAGTCTACAGCCTGCATCCAGAGATAAGCATGGAGTGGTCACGAAAATCAGTGTGGCAACTGACAACTCTGACCCACTTACAATTTGTCAGACTATTTTTGTGTCTTGCGAATTCCAGCACACATTTCTCTTGGTGGTTTGACATAGGCAGGCAGTTTATCTAGGAGCGGTCGCCAGTGTTGTAAATGGTATTAAACATCAACAATGTGCAGAAGCAGCTTGGGAATTTCGACAATATTATCATTTCTTATTGGATTATTTATTTTGTAAAACTGTTTGTTTTTCTATAAAAACGTTGTTTATTTGTGGGTGAAACTGTTATTTTATTGACTGGAACCACATGAAAGGGATAAGGGGAATAAGCTGTTCTCCGTAACAACAATACACCATCACTGAATGTCTAATATAACTCCCCTCAATGGCGGCGTATCTCCTGTCTTTATTCAAGCACCTCTCTGATCAGGATACAGCTTTTTTGTACTACCTCGGTAACCAAATCAAGCCGAAAGAGCTAACTCAGGCATTTATTTCAAATTAAAAAACACACTTTGAATTTTTGATTGATATGGCAGATATATCACAATGCGATAATAACAAACACCTGCCCATTATAACATATTTTGATTGAATTATAATTATGCTGCCTTTGTTCACCAGTAGTTACGTGAATCTAGCTGGGATATGAAGAAATTTTAAAACTTAAGCGGTGAAAAAGACACTGGTTTTAGCTGTTCGGTCTGAACTACCACGTACAAATAATACAAGCAAACGTGAGTAACCTGGAAAATAGGAATATGTAATGAACTAAATAGTTCTCGTCGTTGATCTTGATAGTTGAAACAATCACGGAAAAAGTGATGTGGTGTTTCAGTAGCAACACTACAACTATATGAACGAAGACCAAAGGTTTTCTTGCAATTTGAAATCATCACAAATGTCTTAGCTAGCTGATTCTGTTTCATTTTAATAGCTATTTTTATGAGTCTATACAGGCATTATGAATACGGCCATTATAAATATGTTACTCTTTCAGGGCGGGGATCGACTTTGGACGTCAAAATCAAATGTCTATAGACGTCAGAATCAAGAAGGTTCCCACACTGAAAAGGGCTGAGTGTAGTCATACATTCACTGAATAAGTACAAGCAATAAAGCGAAAGAGGTAAAAAAACTGCAGAATTGACAAAAAAATAATTACTAAAATACGTCAAGCGCGCGAGAAATCTATACTCATTTACTCATTCAATAACAAGATGTTGTGAAAAAGAGCAACAGAAAAATACAAATAGGAAGGTAGGAGAGAAGCATTGGTAATTACTAAAGATTAGCCTCAACAAAAAAAACCACAGAGAGATATCACGGTTTTCTCTTTTGATATGTTTGTTACCTATAATTATTAACAACGCGGGGATCGACTTTAGACGGTTACGCGACCTGAGGCAGGTGGGTACTGATGAAATGGGTGTAATCATGGTAGTGGATGTCATAATATTAGCAGGGATAGCACTGTAGAAAGTGTCACAATAAACCAGACGTTTTTCAGCAAATCCTGGTGAGTGATTAGATGATAATAATAACATTTTACCTGTTTGCTTTTTCGTCCCTATTGTCTTTTTTCACTGCCTCCCTGTCTCGTTGCTTGTCTTCTCGCATTCTTGATTTATTGTTAGCTAGTTATCTTGCTTGTCGGCTGCTTGTTTAAAGGCTTGATTGCTTTCGTCCTTGTTTGTTTGCTCGCTTTACTGTTTGTTTTTTATCTGGCTTGCTTTCTTGTTAATTTGCTGATAAACCCGCATCATATAGAAAATATCACTCTTTTTAAGTCGATATAGAGTAGCAAAGCAGCGATGACAATGTTTTTTTTTATTTTGACGGTGATTCATGATTCCCTTAGGCTGTGCAACACATGAAAAGGGAGGGGGCAAAAACAGGCCTGTACCCATGCGTCGAGGTATAAAGGTGGCAATTAGCATAATTAGATAATGAGCTGATAATACATGTAATATAATGTCACCATTATGTTATTAACCATTAACAGCTAAGCACAAATAGAGTCGTTTAGAATTTGTTTTATAGCTGATTAAATTACTGTTATTTGGGATGTGTGTTTAAACAATCCACAACATCAAGATTTGCAAATGTTTTGGTTGAAGTTAAGCAGATATGAGTAATTTTCACCCACTTGAAGATGTTGGTCGCAGCAGCGAGACACAATAATACTCCTGGTTCAGAGACAGACAAGCTTAACTCCATAATTACCTATTTTACATGAGAAATGATTTGTGTAATTCTACCTACCTTCTCCTATCGTCAGCACGTGTAACGCTTTAATTACTGGGTTTACATAATAGAGACGCTATAAATCAGTAACATTTTGTCACCGATAATTTGGCTACGTGATTGGCATTTAAGGCTTTTTAAAAAGAAGTAAATATTAGCTTTCTTATTAGATGTCTAAGTAGAATGTATCCATATTTGCTCAGTATGATTGTTCATATCCCATTCCAAATACACAAGTGATCAACCCCGAAATCTATGAGCTATTTATTCTAAATGTTCGCCCAATTGGAGTTGTGTCTCGCTACCGTGATCCAAGACTTCAAGTGAAAATTACTTGTATGTTGTATCCTTTTTCGGTCGCGCAGATTTAAAACATTTTTCATATCTAAAAACTGAAAACAAAAGTGGGAATTCAAATACATAAGACCACTAAAGTGGACATCATCAGTGTTCTAGAGGTTAAAGATCCATATCAGCGGCAAAGATACACACATAACAGGGAATGGTCACGCCAAATAAATAAAAATAAACAGCTACTACGTTTGGTAGCTTAAAAGTAGCCATTTATATGGATGGGTAGGGACAGTTGAAAGAATGTTGCTCTACTTACATTATCTACCTTTCTAAATGTCAAACCTAATTTGTTATACCAGTCATCTGATCCGCTCTCACTGAGGGGCAGTAGCATGGCTAACACCAGACATACTCCTAATGTTGTTTTAATATTGGCCCACCGTCTGCGACGCTGATCCAACATTAAAACAACACCGAGTCAACCTCTCCTATTTGATGCGATGAAGCCAGGAGGCAAGGGGAGAACCTAATGTGATGCCGATATGAAAGGTCTATTATATCACCAGTAATGTGTTGCCCCCAGACATATCGTCAAAGGGAATAGCGGTGTAACCATGGGAAAAAAGACCATGTCTTTATAAAAAGTTTCTGAAGGAAAGTCTGACATTATGACTGAACATGCTTGCAGTAATTACGGTGTCTTGTTTCTGTCTGTTCGATGAGCTGGGTTGAAACCTGGATGACTGACTGACTGACTGACCGTATAGTTGTCTGCGTGGTTTATTTGTTTGTTTGTTTGTTTGTTTGTTTGTTTGTTTGTTTGTTTGTTTGTTTGTTTGTTTGTTTGTTTGTTTGTTTGTTTGTTTGTTTGTTTGTCGGTGTGTCGGTGTGTCGGTGTGTCGGTGTGTCGGTTAGTTATTTAGTTTGTTTGCTCGTTTGTTCGTTCGTTTGTTCGTTTGTTGGTTCGTTCGTTCGTTCGTTCGTTCGTTCATTCGTTTGTTCGTTCGTTCGTTCGTTCGCTCGTTCATTCATTCATTCATTCATTCATTCATTCATTCATTCATTCATTCATTCATTCATTCAATAAAATGTATTTATTCATTCATTCATTCATTTATTCATTTATTCATTCATTTTACAGACACGTACAGTTTAGCTCGTCTGGTGCACTCAGATATATCCGGTGTTCACGGAATCAGTGACCAGTCCTCCACGCCTTCCATTATCTATCACTCTTATCTCAGTAGTACGTATTAACCTGTATTTAGCAGGTGGCTACAGTAGATATTCACCATGTTTACAGGCGAGTCTGGTGCATGATTAGATAATAGAAATCAGTAGATGCCAAGAAAACACGATAAAACAGTATCGAAGCAATAATAGGGACATGTTTGACAGTCTGCCTGCCTGTTTGTCTGTCGGGTTGTAGAAAGAATATCCAACATTTTTCTGATTCAGTGGTTTGATAAAAATGATGATATGTTCGTTGTGCTAATACATATTAAAAAAGGACATATAAATGTTAAACAAGAAAATAAAAGTAATATTGATACTTACGTTCTGCCTGTACTCATAACATCAACGAGCTTTTTTGTATTCTCAAAAGAGGCAGGATAAAACTAACGTGCTTTTAACAAGCAACGAGAGTAAGACATTGATAAAACATGGCCCTGATCTGTCAAGCACATGGGATGCCCTGGCACTGGTCTATTTTCCCGTCTCTTTCATGCTGCCAGAAACATACGAACCTTGTCTTCCAACGTAATGGCAAACTATCCCAGCATACACGAGTCGTTGGTTCAGTGCCGGATTAATGCTGGCCCAGCGTCGAAGACGTCGGGCCAGTATTAATCCAGCACTGGGCTCAGGTCTTCTTTCACGTTGTCAGCAAAACACAAACTGAGGCCCTCCGACCATCTACTTCTCCCACTTTCACCTCGTTTATCATTCATAGAATCAAATATAAAGACGATTTCTCACTTATCTGTCATTTGTGAACAATCTCAGATCACCCTATGTCAGAGCTTGATCAATCTCTACATAACTATGATTAATAGTTTTGTGATTTATTTTCAAAAGTGCCCATGGTTATGTTGCACAATGTAAATTGGCATAAGGTAACTATGTATATGCACATTTGAGAAGTCTGGTTTCAGGATAGGATTATTCATTTGTGCTTATCATCTTTTACCTGCTAAATTAAATATTTCAAATTTTCACCCATTTGCAATTGTGTCTCGATATCGATAATACACATCTTCGATTCACAACTTCATGTGGTTGACAATTACTTATACTTGGTTATTTTAAGACCAAACATTTGCAAATATTGATGTTTAAACACACATTTCATTCTCAATAACTGTGACATACACTTGGTATTACAATAGATTAAAATCGACCATAGCATAGGGGTTAAATGATTAAGAAATGACAGACATGACATGTTGGTTGCTGCAGGACGTAGTTTACATGTAATAACAGCTCTGTGCTGAATACTCGTCCTGACAGCTTCTCGTAGCTAATTATCCTACCCAGATCCAGATTCTACAGAGAGCCATATATAATGCATTCATGCATAAGCTGATAAGGGGATGCCATTTATTTATCATCTGTTGACAAACGTGGCATTATCGTCTATCGTCTTTAATGGTGGCCGCGCAACTGAAACGTTAGTGCAGCATTAAATCAACCTTACGCCGATGCTGACTATTCTATAATTATAAATACAGCCAGCGCCACCTGTTGTTGACCTTGATTAGTGAAGTTGATGAGAAAGTTTAAACCTTGCTGATAGCCAATCACTTATATAAGTAAGCCTAATATATTAGCATGATTGATTGGAATATGAGAGATAAATAATAATAACATAGCCTAATACTTATATTAGCATGAATGAGTGGAATATCAGATATAAAAATAATGATATCGCCTAATTATAGCTAATAATTATATTAGCATGATTGATTGGAATAACAGAATGCTAATAATGATAATAATATAGCCTAATTAGACCTAATAATTATATTAGCATGCTTGATTGGAATAACAAATATAAATGATAATAATAAAATATACATATATCTGAATGACCTTAAACCTTATTTTATGTATCGTGTTCATTTTATACACTCCAGAATCCATAGCGGTGGATCTAAAAATGGTAAAGTTAAAAATAATGTAGGCTTATGTATTGTTTTCCAGCTTTATATCCAGAAGTCACATATGTACACAAAAAAAACTGGATGTTATCATAACAAATTTAATGTAGGAGAAATGCGTAATTCGTGTGCATCCTGATTTTAAGTACGAAACGTTGTATAGTATGGTTGAACATTGTATCTGCCAAGTTCTCCAGTTGAATTGGGCGGGGGCCCTAGGGTAGTGGTTAGCACCGCTGCCTTTCACGCCACAGTCCGGGGTTCGGTTCCCGGTCTCGGCGGTTTCAAAGAAACAAAAATGTTTCTTCCCCATCCATGTGTGAAAGTCAGTATTGTGGGGAGCCTCCGTGACCGAGAGGTAGCGTGCTCGGCCTCAGACCGCCAGGGCTCGAATTTCGAATTCTGTGTCTGGAGGACAGTGTCATCTCAATCATCTCACCATCCTCAGGAGGTTCTCTTGGCCCAGTTTAGCCTATATGTGCACAAAGGTGGCCTAAAGCCCGATTCATTTTTTTTCTCCAGTTGAATTATACGTCCATTTGCATCGAATCACAGTATACAGCCCTTATGCTGCCGAATTGTTAAGGACTATTTTTCATTCATTTGAAGCTGGAATTGCTAACGCATTTTCCAGCTTTAAATGACGGTAAATAATTATATTTATACAAAAATAGACGTCTTCAAAATGCAATTATTAGATTTACTAAGCATCTACCAGAAGACATTTTAACAACTTGAATTGAATATATTTGGTCCGAAATTTGCTTGAAAACGCATAATTTTATCCATAGTTTTTTTTATTGTGCAATGTTGCCCCACGTGCGGTAACATTGCATAGGTTAAGACGCAAGAACATTGCATATTATTGCATAATTTTAGAGAGTTTGTGGTCTTGCATTTTTTATCCTTAAGTTCAATAATTAAAATGTCGCCAGTCTACCATATCCACCAAACCATGTGTGTTTGTTTTTTTATTTGTGTGTTATTATTGTTGCGAGCATAAGTGATATTTTAATGTAAAAAATAGCTATTGCAATAACAATGTCCTTTCTGACCTCATACTTTTGATCGTGTCGTTCAACATGCCCTCATGCCACCTCCTGCTGCCCACGAGGTTTCATCGTGGCTTCATAAGAGCTAATCTAATTAAGTAAATCAATCTGTAGATTAGTGACTTATGTGGGTTGTTCTCTGTTGCTTACTGACCGACTTGGTTTGTAGAAAGACTGAACAATTAGGCTAGCTGAAGAAGACAGGGTACTGCTTGATGGTTTGTATGGGCATATAAGGTGTTGATCTACGTCAAATATTATACACAATTTGATAAAAATAATCATACATATAAAATATATAGGCCAAATGACCAGTCAACGCCACAAACGCTGATACAACATCAACAACGCATTAAAATACATGGTTGACTGACTACTGTAAATTCCTGTCTGACTAGCTTCGATTTTTTTAGTGGCAGTATCTTGGATCTATCTGGCCAAATAGACATCTGCCCGTTGATTCACACACCCACAAACATATACATTTACCTATATATCCTTCCATCTATCCTTCCATTCCTGCCATCCAGTGCACCTTTCTCAGACATTCATCCCATTATCTCATCCCACCGTGTCCTTGCTTGGATATAAATGGCTCCTCCAAATCCCATAACACGGTATTATGATATTGATCAGATCACCTTCTGGTGATTGTAATGCATTTTGTGTTGATCGTGTTGACCTTGTGATCAGTTCTCTGTATTGTGAAGGTCAAAGCCGTAAAGTTGGCGCTGAGAGCTGACAATCAAATTGGCATCTCATCACCAGGTCCAGAAACGGGTCACAGAGGTCAGGTCACATGCCGTAGCCAATAAAGCACATCTCAAGCAAGTACAGCACTGGTTAAAACTGGAACAACGTTTCCTACAATGACCCAGTTTATTTCAATATTTCGTTCGTTCGTTCTCTCGCTCATTCGTTTGGTCGTTAGTTCTTTGCTCGTTACTTCGTTAGTTCGTTAGTGCGTTTGTTCGCTTGTTCGTTCGTTTGTTCGTTTGTTTGTTCGTTCATTCCTAGGTTCGTTCGTTGTTTCATTCATTCATTCATTCATTCATTCATTCATTCATTCATTCATTCATTCATTCATTCATTCATTCATTCATTCGTTAAATTAACCCACAAAATCATGTATTATAACTTAACATGTATTATTGCAAATAATTGCATACCATTGTAGAACATTTCAAACAATTCTAAAAGTTTCTGGCTGATTATTAAAACTAATAAACGCGCCACCTTTTTCATAGCGTGACTAAACTATTATAACACAATTGGTCAGTATCCGATTTTGGCCAAGCCGATGTCGGAAGAGATACTTTATGGAGCCTCTGTATATTTAACACCTGTGCTGCTATATTAGCTTGGCTGCTTGAGGCTCATTACTTTCATCTTCATTTCCTAGGATATGGTGTGACTCTTGATTGAAATTAGTGGTTGAAGCCCATAAACATTAAATCAGTATTGGGTCAAACTCAAACCAGACGTTCTCTGAGCAAGTTTAGCGTTTAAGCTGCATTGAAGTTGGACTGACCTGTCTTCAACCAAATCCTGTTAGCTCTCATGAAGCCACTTTAAAGTCTCGTAGTAATTTGATACCAGAACAAGATGTCAGAAGGTCATATAGAAGGGCGAGATTAATAAATCCTGAGGTCAGTCAAGGTCAAGTACATACAAAATATGACGCCCATTGCGCTCATCTGACCAAAGCGTTATTTTCAATTTGAAATCATCATAAATATCTTAGTTATCTCCATCTGCTACAATTGAATACATATGCTATGGGTCTACGGCCATTAAAAATATTTTAATTCTTTCAGTGCGGAGACTTCTTTATACGTCAGAATCTGACGTCAGATTCTAACGTATAAAGACGCTCCCCGCGCTGAGAGGGTTAGAACAAATAATAGCAGACTTAAACTTGCTGATGCAAATGAGAGAAGTTTATGACAAGCAATATTAAGGCTATGTGTGGTGTGTGTCCCAGATTGCCGCAATACTATTTGTGAAAAGTATGGTGGGGGTGTCTGCATACACTCATATTCCGTGAACATAAAACCAGGAATAAATGTCGTTGACTTGATATGCATTATGAAATATTCATACAATTTATAAAATAAAAGCGAGTGGTTACAAGACTCCTGACTATACATTTGATTCGCACCGTTATACGTGACCTAAAACGCACCTCCACTCGTATCTGGAGGTAAGAACAATATGTCAACAAATTGCCAGTATCTGTTTCTGTCACCAGCCGATGTCTCCAGGGGTTTTTTATGGATTGTTTCATCACCTGAGCTGTTTCCTCTGATATGCCACTCCTTATAGTTTTTTTAATATTAGCCTGGTTGCCTATGTTCTATATTAGCCTCGCTGCCAGAGGCCAATAGAAATGGCCTCTGGCAGCCATGCTAATAAAGAGAACTGCATAACATCTAGCTGCCAGGCTAATATAAAGAACTATAAGCGACATCGCCAACCAGTCTAATATTGATCCTTACAGCGGGGGGATCGACTTTAGACGCCATAATCTGACGTCTGTAGAAGTCAGATTCTGACGTCTCAAGTCGATCCACGCACTGTGAGAGTAAAAGTATTTATAATTGTCATATTCCCATAACATAGATCTTCACAAGAATCATAAAGAGCTAATTAAGACATTATATCAGGCGTAACGTTTGATCCCAGGTTAATTTGCAACAAACACGTCAACTTGTGTGTGCAATGTGCTTCTCATATAAAATACTATTGATATATGACGAAGCCATTGTACGATTTTCTAAAAATATTATCACGAGATTTGACAGCTTTAAAAATCTAAAAGGTAATTATATGACAGGAAAACTCCAGGCTTGGTAAAATCATGTCTGAAGGGTAGCACAAGGTAGCACAGGCTGCTAATATAATGAGTGTAACTCCAACTAAAGTCAACGAGGTTTTAGATGTTAATTTCACAACCTTATTTTTTCCCTGTAACGCTCTTGATTGCTTTTTTTACTAACTCGATACCTTGAGGCATTATTCATTGCATCCCAATTTCTTTGGACTGGCCGTGATATTTGATTTCATAATACATCTCAGAAAACTGTTTTATTTTCATGTCGGTCCATCGTCTGTAATGCACTGAGTGATTTTCCAATAAGATAATAAACGATGCCGAGGTTTTCTATGCATTTCAACTTCCTAAACAAATTATATATTCAAGAGTGGAAAATATCAATTGATAATATACCATTTTATTAAACCTTAATCTAAGTTATATTATTTATATTTTCCACTACATGTACTTGAAGCTGTGTATTTGCAACTCTTGATGTTTAAACACTCATTTCATCCACAATAACTGAAGCAGTTGGTGATTTTATCTGCTAATCAAACTAATTGACATGACTATAATCGTTCTTAGAGCTTAAAGGGTTATGTCAGTAACTAGTACATCTTTTTATGTGTGTTCCCTTTGTAATGTGACCCTTAAAGCGCTGAAATATGTTTGTATAAACCATCTAGACCAAAGTTTTTTTGAAAATCAAAATAATTTAGGTTTAATTTTCAGGGTTTAGGAAAGTATAAATAGTTAATTTTATAAATACAACTGTTGCTACATATGGTAAACTATTAGAAAATCATTAACTCAAGCGGCATAAATCGTTTTTTTTAATAAGGAGATAACAAATGTTATTATTGTATTGTGATAAATCATCCTCTTTGATTGATCAAATAAATGGCATTATTTCTTGGGACGCCACGATGAACCTCGTAATAACATGACACAACCATTACAAGAGAGGAGGAGAGTGAAGGTTTTATTTAAGGTCCATGTTAATAAATCAGTCAAGGTCAAATACAGAAACGAAATGACGAAGTGGGCGACATTTATTGGTTCTTATAGTGTAATAATTCTCAGGTTGCAGCAAGACATACAGCCAATCACAGTGAGCCAGTCAACCAGCCAGCCAGCTAGCCACATAGACAATGCAGCATGTCAACCAACATTGACGTTAATGCACACATAGGTGGCCAAATTTAAAAGCCTAATTTATTTCATTGCATTATATTTGCTACAGGGGATTGCGAACAAAATCAAAATCATAGCAGGAAAAATCTATAGCTATGAAGGAAAACGTATTCATTAAAAAAAAAACCGTGTTTCATTTCGAGTTTAATATTTATCTATTTGTTTATACAGTATATTATTATTGAATAGAAGTAATGGTTATTCACATACATCACATTCCGTATTGACCTTCAAAAGGTGGGGCTTTATATCATGGTATGAACCATGGCACCACTCAAATGATTCATCTATCGCACGGGGAACACACATATCATTTATCCATGTCACGCGAGCACTCAGATCTTTCAAATATGACACGGAAACACTCAGATCATTCATCTATTGCACAGGGAACACAAATAGCAGTTATCTATGTCACGGAACACACAGATCATTCATCTATTGCACGGGAAACACTCAGATCATTCATCTATGTCATATGGAACACATATATCATTCATCTACGTCACACGAATACTCAGATCATTCATCTATGACACGGGAACACTCAGATCATTCATCTATATCACGCGAACACCCAGATCACTCATCTATATCACGGGAACACTCAGATCATTCATCTATTGCACAAGTAACACACATATCATCCATCTATCTCACGGGAACACTTAGATCATTTATCTATGTCACGGTAACACTCAAATCATTCATCTATTACACGGGAAACACTCAGATCATTCATCTATATCACGCGAACACTCAGATCATTCATCTATGTCACGGGAACACCCAGATCATTCATCTATATCACGCGAACACTCAGATCATTCATCTATTGCACAAGTATCACACATATCATCCATCTATTGCACAGGGAACACTCAGATCACTCATCTATGCCACAAGAACACGCAGATCACTCATCCATGCCACAAGAGCACTCAGATCATTCATCCATGCCACATAAAACACACATATCATTCATCTACGTCACAGGAAAACTCAGATCATTTATCTATGCAACAGGAGCACTCAGATAATTCATCTATGCCACAGGAACACTCAGATTATTTATCTATGCCACAGGAACACTTATATCATTCACTTATACCACAGGAACACTCAGATTATTCATCTATGCCACAGGAACACTTATATCATTCACTTATACCACAGGAACACCCAGATTATTCTTCTATGCCACAGGGACCACTCAGATCATTCATAGCCATAGCAAGATTTATCAATGCGTTTTATCTCAGATGTATGCATCTTCTGCAATATATACAATAATATGTTATAACAGTTTTGTCTTGCTACTGGTTTAACATCATTTATATCGTAGAAACTAGGATTTGACTTGATAAAAACGTATATAAAATATTATGGACGTGTTTAGCGCTTAAAGAGTGGATTATGTGTAGGTCTCTAATTCATATCTATTTTATATTCGTCTATAAATCTATCCCCAGTCCTAATCTACACATTTAATTAAACTTGTTTTAAACATCATTCACACTTGATGAGATGTTGATGTATTTGTTGCATGTAATACATGGTACTGTTATAACGCATTCCCTGTGGTAATGGTAAAGAAAAATGAAAGGTCAGTGAAATCTGATATGATGCTTCATAAATGGACGGATATTATGACTGCCGGCTACTATTAGCTTACATCCAGAAAGAGTGCATCCATTAAACATTATATTGCTAGGTTAATTTATTTAAATTTTCAACCACTTGAGGCTGTGCCTCGCTACCGCGATCCACAACCTCAAATGGTTGAAAATTACTCATGTTTGTTCAATTTGAGATCAAATAAAACTAAATAAATATTTCGTTTAAGAATTTCATTCCCAATAACAATAATTTAATCGGCTAATAAAAGAGATTAAAAACGACCATTGTCGTGATCAGCAGGCAAAGGGTTAACACATGGCGTATACGACACTAACTATGCTAGTATTTCTCTGATAATATTCGAGCTTGTTCAATCAATTTTTAGAACTGAAAAATGTCATGAAATATTTGAAAATGTTGTACGTTATCAGCTATTTTTTCAAATCCAAATAATTGTCAGTAGCAAAGTAGAGCATACATTCATTAGCTTTCATATTGGAGTCTGAATAGCATGCATGAGTCTGCCCCCCTTATCATTTTCCCCATACCATGTCAATCACCTCAGTGATTTAGGATTCACAACAGTAGCGCAATAGTTAGGTACACTGTCATTACAAGAAATATTTGCATCAAATTTTGAGCTATCCAATTAAATGTACAGTCTCGCTATCAAGATTTACATCTTCAATATTAAGTCTTATCCTAACTGTTACATCATTTTCACAGATTGAAAATATTTTTCACTTCTAAAAACTGATTCCAAAAGTGCGAATACAAATATATACTACCAAAATACGAATATAAATACATAATGCCAAAGTGCGAGTACAAAAATTTATTACCAAAGTGCGAAAACAAATATGTAATACCAAAGTGCGAAGATAACTATGTAATACCAAAGTGTAAAAACAAATAAGTGATAAAAAAGTGCGAATACAAATACATAATACCAAAGTGCGAATACAAATAAATAATTCCAAAGTGCGAGCGCTAATACATAATTCCGAAGGGCGAACACAAAAAACATAATTCCAAAGTGCGAATACAAATAAATCAGTGTTCTAGATGTTAAGTATCCAAATCAGTGGCACAGTTAATGGCCATATAGCAGGGAATTTAGTTACGTCTAACTTCTTCCACCGAAAAATAAGTAGTTGCTCACTTTTAGGTTTTTAACCGTAATCATCTATCTGGATGAGATGGAGAAGTTAAGTGAATATTGCTTCACTTACATTACCTGCCTTTCTATGTGCCAAAACTAATTTGTTATAACACTCATCGCTTCAGTGAGGGGGTAATGTCCTGTTATACATCAGATATCCTCACAATGGTGTTTTAATGCTAGCCCACCGTCTGACTGGGGCACCATTGAAACAGAATTGTGTGAACATCTCATATTTGCTTGGATAAAGTCAGAAGGCAATACGGGAAAACCTGGAGTAATTAGGAAATAATAGGTTTTATATTATCACACTATTATGTCTCCATTACAACGTCCGACGGAATATGCGTTGGGACTACATCCAATAATAATGTAGTGATTACGGTTTCTTGTCTCTGACTGACTGACTGACTGACTGACTGACTGACTGACTGACTGACTGACTGACTGACTGACTGACTGACTGACTGACTGACTGACTGACTGACTGACTGACTGACTGACTGACTGACTGACTGACTGACTGACTGACTGACTGACTGACTGACTGACTGACTGACTGACTGACAGACTGACTGACTGACTAGCTGGGTGACTGACTGACTGACTGACTGACTGACTGACTGACAGACAGACAGACAGACAGACAGACAGACAGACAGACAGACAGACAGACAGACAGACAGACAGACAGACAGACAGACAGACAGACAGACAGACAGACAGACAGACAGACAGGCAGGCAGGCAGGCAGGCAGGCAGGCAGGCAGGCAGGCAGGCAGGCAGGCCGGCCGGCCGTCCGACCGACCGACCGACCGACCGACCGACCGACCGACCGACCGACCGACCGACCGACCGACCGACCGACCGACCGACCGACCGACCGACCGACCGACCGACCGACCGACCGACCGACCGACCGACCGACCGACCGACCGACCGACCGACCGACCGACCGACCGACCGACCGACCGACCGACTGACTGACTGACTGACTGACTGGATGACTGGATGACTGGATG